>VZRV01010315.1:8879-75063 GCA_013398115.1 Falcunculus frontatus
TCTACAGCCCCCCCATCCACTGCAGCCTTAAGTATCTACACAATAAAGTGCTTAAACTTTCTAAAGCACCATTCCCTGGGCAAACTTTCCCTGTGTTCCATTTCCAGCAGAGCAGCTTCTTTGCTGCTTGATAATTCCAGCAGATCGCAGCAGAATGAAGGGATTTTGTCTCCAATTAAAAAAAAATATGGGGGGATTTAAAATTCCTCCCCACGCCTCCTCCATTTCCTCACCCCGTTAATAGGTGGGGTTTTGGTGGTTCTATTCTAGTGTCTTTCCAGCCACTTGTTCTTGTTTGGTTTTGGTAATTGGGATTCTGAAGTATTTGTTCTACAACTGCAGAATATTTCATCCAGCAATGAGAAAAAGTGGCATTAAAACATAGGAAAAGAAAAGAAAAAAATTTCTATTCTGCCTTCCAGGAGTGTGTTTAACTTCCCTCTTTTAACTGCCATGACTTCACAGGAGCCTCTGGACCACCCCACAACCTCCTCCAAGCAAGGTGGGCTCCTTCTCCATGAATCCCTCAGCTCATTCCTGCTGAAAAGCAGAAGCAGATTCCCAAAATCCATAAAAACGTGGTGCTACCTTTGGTCCAGTCTGGCCTGGCATTCCCCGGGCACCGTCACTGCCAGCTCGTCCCTGCAACAGAGAGCAGCAAAGTCAAATCCAAAGGGTAAGGCAAGGCCACAGGGCCAGCTGGGGCTGAGACAGGCTTTAGTTAAGTCAGAGGGAGGGTTTATTTAAGCCAGAGCTCAGAGGCAGCTTCCCTTGGCGAGGGAAAAATCCCTGCTTGGTGTTTGAAGCAATATCCTGGAGCTAATGAGAGGTGGGAGACAAATGGCAGCAAAGCCACTTCACTCCATGAGGTGCTGGGCCATGGTTGTTGGTTTTTATGGGGAAAAAAATTATCTCCCAGCACATTTTAAGAGATGCTAATGATGATGGCTGCAAATTGAAATGAGAGTTTCTGTTTTCAGGAAGTCAGGAGTAGGTCACGCACAAGACTTGCTCGTTCCTTCCTCTGGCAACTTGAACCAGAGGATGGTGTGAAATAAAAATCAGAATTAGGGATGAGAACAGAGCGGGATTTACACCTGATCCACCCTGGGGACTGGATTCTCCTCACACACTGCCAGGAGTGGGGACTCCAAACCATTTCAAGGCATTTGTGCAGCACCACAGAGCCAAAAACCCCGGGATAAAAGAGTGGAATGTGAAGCCTTGCATTCTCCCCACACTGTTCACTTTTAATTCCCATCCTCCTTTTGTGTCCTCCCAGATTTCAACTCCCATCCTTGTTTCTGTCCTCCCAAATTTTAACTCCCATCTTTGTTTCTGTCCTCCCAGATTTTAACTCCCATCCTTGTTTCCTTCAGATTTCAGCTCCCATCCTCATTTGTGTCCGAAATTTTAACTCCCATCCTAACTTCTGTCCTCCCAGATTTTAACTCTCCTCCTCATTTGTGTCCTCCCAGATTTCAGCTCCCATCCTTATTTGTGTCCTCCCAGATTTTAACTCCTGTTCTCCTTTGTGTCCTCCCAGATTTTAACTCCCATCCCATCCTTATTTGTGTCCTCCCAGATTTTAACTCCTGTTCTCCTTTGTGTCCTCCCAGATTTTAACTCCCATCCTGCTCTGTGTCCTCCCAGATTCTAACTCTCCTCATTTGTGTCCTCACAGATTTTAACTCCTATCCTCATTTGCATCACAAATTTTAACTCCTATCCGTGTGTTTCCCAGATTTTAACTTCCATCCTCCTTCGTGTCCACCCAGATTTCAACTCCCATCCTTGTTTCTGTCCTCCCAGATTTTAACTCCTGTTCTCCTTTGTGTCCTCCCGGATTTTAACTCCCATCTTTGTTTCTGTCCTCCCAGATTTTAACTCCCATCCCATCCTGCTTTGTGTCCTCCCAGATTTTAACTCCCATCCTATCCTGCTTTGTGTCCTCCCAGATTTTAACTCCCATCTTTGTTTCTGTCCTCCCAGATTTTAACTCCCATCCCATCCTGCTTTGTGTCCTCCCAGATGGCCAGAGAGGGCCTGGCCGAGCCTGGCCTGGCCGTCAGCCGGCTCTTGTGCAACGCCCTCGGTGCTGAGGAATTGTTTGGCAGCAGGAGCAGTTTCCAGCAGGAATTGCAGCTCCTGCCTTGCCAGCACAGCTGCCAGGACACTCACCCTGCGACCTGGTTTTCCTGCCGGGCCGGGAGGACCTTGGATGCCTCGTGGACCCTGCAAGGAATCAAGGAGAGAGGAAGAAATGTTGTCACCTAAAGGGACCACGAGCAGACCCAGTGATCAGTGCCCACATCAGGCACTGCTGGGGCTCTCAGGGCTTCAAAATGAGTCTCTGGAGCAGAGCCCGTGGTTGCAAGCACACAGGGAAGGGTCAGGACTGAACATCTCCAGGCAGGAATTGTAGGTGTTTTTCCATGAGGAAGCTTTTGCCCTCTAAGCACGTGGTGGAGATGCATCCCATAAATCACTTCCCTCGCCATCAGAAAATGGGAACTTTCCCTTAATGCAGGATTTAAGGCTTGGAAGAACAATATCCTGAGCATTAGTGAATTCTCCACACTTCAAACTATCTTTTATTTCCAGATGTCTTTCCAGGAAGGGACCTGCAGAGTTTTACAGTCACATCCAAAGCCTGCATTCGGACACCTGGAGGGACATTTCCATGCCCAACATGTTCCTGCTCCCAGCTGGCACTGGGTGACTGAATCCCTGCTGCCCAGCAGCCTCTCAAGCAGGACTGGCAGCTCCACCCTTCGTGTCTCCAGCTCTCCCCAGTTCCCCCACACTCACCTGAGGTCCCATTTCTCCAGCTTCTCCCTTCAGTCCTCCACTGCCCGGGGGTCCCTTTGGACAGAGGAGAGGATTTATGACATTTTTCCACAAGAAAGCCAGAGGGAAGAGTGATTCCACATTAAGGAAGAGCCATTCATGGATCCAGAGCCCACAGGGAGCTGGAGCAGCTGGGTTGGCTCCATCCCCAAAATCTCCATCCCACCAATTCCATCACTTGCCCATCTCCATCCCACCAATTCCATCACGCCCCATCTCCATCCCCACCAATTCCATCTCTCCCCAGCTCCATCCCCACCAATTCCCTCACTTCCCAGCTCCATCCCCACCAATTCCCTCACTTCCCAGCTCCATCCCCACCAATTCCCTCACTTCCCAGCTCCATCCCCACCAATTCCCTCACTTCCCAGCTCCATCCCCACCAATTCCCTCACTTCCCAGCTCCATCCCCACCAATTCCATCACTCCCCAGCTCCATCCCTGTCAATTCCATCCCTCCCCAGCTCCATGCCCCAGTTCCACCACTCACCATGGGGCCTGGCCGCCCCGTCAGGCCCATGGGCCCCGCTGGTCCCCTCAGTGCCAGCTGCAACACAAGGACAAACATGGTGGGACAGAGCCACCACTGTGCCACCAGCCCCAGTTCTCTCCATATCCTGAGCCCACAAACCCTTGGAGCAACGTCCATATCCCCAGGGAATTCCAGGTACTGCCCCACCCACAAAAGGGCACAAAACTTGTCTTTGCCCAGAGCAGCTGTGGCTGCCCCATCCCTGGAAGTGTCCAAGGCCGGGTTGGACAGGGTTTGGAGCACCTTGGGATCATGGAAGGTGTCCCTGGCCATGGAAGTGCTTGGAATGAGATGGGCTTCAAGCTCCCTCCCAACCCAAACCATTCTGTAATTGTCTGAAAGCCCCTGGACAGCCCATGAATCTGCTGAGAGGACATAAATATTTATGACCCCACTTCAGCTCAGGACAATTTTTTTCTGTTTATTGTCCTGGTGGTTCAATTTTAGAGGAATTTTTCCCTTTTTTTTTTTCCTGGTTACTACTTCATATCCAACAAACTGAACTCCGATTCAAGCTGAACACAGGGGGCTTTTAGCTCCATAATTAAGGAGTCGTGCTCACCATGCATCAACCCCGTAATTTCCATGGTGGGAAATGGAGCTGGGCCATGCTTTAAAACATCCCTCAGACAATTTGTTCCCTCGTGACAATTCAACACTTTCAAAGAGTTGTAATTATCTGTGTACTCCAGTAATTAAAATCTACCCAGTGATTGCGCTTGGAAAGGCAGAAATATTGCACAAATGCTGGGTTCTGTGGCATCTTTTTACAACACCCCATTAAAAGGGAGATGCTCTGAACCACTGCTGGCTGCAACAGCGTTTGGTGCCTAATGAAAAGCAAATTTTACGGGGATAAATCAACCTAATAATGCAATTAACAGCAGTGGTAATGAGAAAAACAAACCCAAGAAAGGAAAAGGTTATCCTTGTGGCAGGATTCTTTTTCCAATCCTGTCATATCCTGTGGTTCCCCACAAAAAATGATATTTATTTCCCTTTCTGCATCATGTTTTTCAGCCCAAAATGTTGAAGCTCACAAAAAAATTCATTTTTTCCTTTCTGGAAATATTCAACTTTTCATCCACAGTCAAAAAATTATCCAGGATTTATTTGGTTTTTAAATTTTTATCCCCAAACCTGAACATTTAAATAAAAAAGGTACTTTGAGTGAGGGGTGGGAGGTTCGTTGTTTTTTCGTAAATCACAATTTTCAGCAGGCAGAAGGAAAGAAAAAGGAACAAAAGCAGAGAGCTGGAAAAAGCAGATGCTTCTCATGAAACGTTTATCAGGTCAAACCCCCTATTTCCCAGGAAAATAAAATGCTGATGGGAAAACGCCAGGCAGGCTGGAAATGAAGACTGACAAGGTAACACCAGGAACATAATCCAGGATATTATTGTCAGCACAAGGTTAATGGACAGGAAAATGCAGTGGCTGGGGGGGATCAGGGCCCTGGACTCTGCCTGAATATGTAAAAAAATCCAACTCCTTTGGAAAAGGGGAGCTGGATTCCCAGAAAATTCCCAGCTAAGGCAAACACCTCGTTAAAACCCCAAAAGGGGCACGTGCCACCCATGGGGGGTGATCCCAATGGATTTTATTCCATTTAAGGGTGAAATAAATTGGGGTTTTAGCCTATTTTAGCCCCAAAAAATTCTGTTTTAAAGTCTGAGTGACAAAGCAGCTCCATCCACACATCCCAGCTGCAGCCAGGTGTGGGATTCAGACCTGAGGGGCTGTCCCCAAATAAAACAGCCCCAAAGCTGTGCCTCTTTGGGAACTGCCACCCTAAAAACACCTGAGATTTTCTCCCTCATGACAAGGCTGTGTTTGCAGCAGAATCTGGTCCCTTTCGGGGAAGATTTGTGGGGTTCCCCCAGCTCCTCCTGCATCTCTATTTTGGAATGTCAGCGCTCAAGAAAGCTCCCACGAGCACCCAGGGAAGAACAATTTCAGAGCTCCACTGGCTCAAAATTAAGTTTTATTTTGAACAGATGAGTCTCCACCGAGGTGCTCATCCAGGCAGGGAACAGGAGTTGGACTGGGAACGTGCCAATCTTGTTCCACCAGCGAGCCAGGGATGATTTGAACATCAATCAATAAGGTCATCCAAGGAAAAAAATGTTGCAGGGATAAGTCAGCATGTATTCCCAAATAAATACATTAAATTACAAATCCGCCTGGTGAGATCCCCAGAGCTGGGAACAGCCTCCATCTGTGACAGAGGTTTCATTATTTGGGTTTACTGGGGGGAAACCACACAAAAGAAAGAAAATGCTTTGAGCACAACCCCAGCTGTTCATAAGGACCCTCAAAATATAAATATACTGAAGCCAGTGGGTCTGTGAAGCCACTGGAACCAGCCAGAGGTCTGCAAGGAATTAAAACCAGCTTTCCATGAGCTGGAGCCTTGCTGGTTGTTAATAAAACCCCAAATCATGCAGGTGCCATCCCCTCCAGCAATCCCATGGCGGGTGAGAGGTTCCACCACCAGCACTGGGAACGGGACAAGGGTGCAGAAATCTCTGACAGGTTTATTCTGCTTTAGGAGGGACCTGCTGAGAGCCATCCCAAGCATTCCCAGCTGCCATCACTCACCCTGGCCTGCTGCAGGATGGCCTGGGCTTGTGCCTCCTGGGCTGACACCAGAGGTCCTTTGGAGCCAGCATCTCCTCCTCCACTGAAGCGGAACTGGTGGGAAAAGGTGGACAAAGCAGGTCAGGGGTTGCTGTCCCTCCAGCTCCGTTCAGCACGACCGCCCCACATCCATCCCAGTCCCCCCAGCCCACCCCATTAACCCCAGTGCCCTCGGGGCACCCAGCTCGGGGCCACCAAGGGAGTGAATTCCCCCGCCCGGGGAGCGCTGCCAGCTCAGGGTGGCACACAATGAGTGGGATTGTGGGCTCAGGGACCTCACACACCACATCCAGCGCCAGCACGGGGCTCTCCCAGGGCTGGCATTCCCTGTTCTCCCAGGGCTGGCATTCCCTGGTGGTCAGAGGGCTCCAGGGAGATGGGGTTGCCTCGGGTTATTTGCACAGCTCCGGACAAAGGCCGAGCTGCTCGAGCGTGGTGGTTTGTCCAAACATCAGAGTTTGGGCTGCTGCTCAAGCCAGGAGCCTTCAGCACTCAAAAAACCCCCAAATATTAATGTTTTACTTCCCCAAACTTGAAATAGAAGGAGTTTAACACTCCCTTCTGCCTCTTCCACCCTCAAAAGCTCCACTCTCCTTGGCCTGCTCTTGCTTTCACTGGGAGGTTTTGCAGGAGGGACACTCCTGGTGGCAGAACCTCCTCAGTTTGGTGGCTCTGTCACCTCTGGTTCACCTCAGCTGGCTTTAGGTGTGTGACCACACGAGCCTGGCAGGGAGATTTGAAGAAATGCAACTTCCAGGCCCACGGCTGGCTCCTGGAGGGGCCAATGACCATGGTGTGGTGGCCAGCAAAGCTCCACGTGGAGCTGCTGGCCCGGCCAGCCCAGGCTCCCCTCCAGGAACCTCCTTCCCAGAGCCTGGATGATGTGCTGAGGTTTTTCCCCTAAAAACTCCTTCTCTCTGGTACCCAAGTGCTTATTTCCAGCTGCTGGTTCTCACAGGGCTGCCTCACAGCAAAAAAGACATTTCTTCAGCATCCCAGGACCAACAAAGCTGATTTGGGACTTGCTGGCTTCGTGTAGGAGGAGGAGAACAACTCAAAATAACCACTGGTCATTAAAAGAGGTGGATTCTTTCAGGTGATTGATATTTTGGCACTTTGAGGAGCTCTTAGAGGTTTTTCAGTACAGGACAGAGGCTTCTGCCTGGAAATTAGGCTCTTGGAGGTGTCTTCAGTTGTTTCTTCATGGGTTTTCTCTCTCTCTGTCCAGTCAGGAACACTTCAGCTTATTCAGAGCTCAAGGAACGTCTGGACAATGCTCTCAGGCACAGGGTGGGATTTTTGGGGTTGTCCTGTGCAGTGCCAGGAGCTGCACTCAATAATCCCAGTGGGTCCCTTCCACCTTGCGATATTCCATGATTTCTGTAATTCCCCATCACTTCTGGAAATTCTAACCTGTGTTTCTGTGCTTTTGACCAGCAAAGGAGCTCCAGTGCTTTGCAAAAAAAGTCAATTAACAGGGGAACCACCCAGATCCAGCTTTTTTCTCAAGGAAAATGTGTCCTTGGGGTAAAGGAGATGGGAGACTTCTGCAAGAACTGGCATTAAACAGCAGCGAAACCAAGAAATCCAACTCATTTTAATCCTTCTTTTAGTTTTGTTTGTACTCACAGGCAACATAAGCATTGTCCCTGGTGGTCCTGGCAATCCATCTGCTCCTGGGAGACCTGGGCGCCCAGGTGGGCCCTAAAAGAAGAAGAAGAAATGAAAATAAGCTTCTAAAATGTCATTTTGGTTGTGTCCATACATCAGCAGCTGGGGTTGTAAGGGGATATGTCACAATATCGTCGTGACAGGGATTGAGCTTGTGGGCATCTCCATTTTTTTCTTAAATTTTCTTAATTTTCTTCAATTTTCCTAGTTTTCTTTCCCTCCTCTTCCATCCTGCCCCTGCTATTTCCAGGGTCTGCCACGTGCAATTTCGGAGTGAGCAATCCAAGCCCCTGCAACGCTCCAAGTTAACAGAATCAATGTTTAGTTGGATCTGTCAAAACCTACTAAAAAACCCCAAAATAGATGAAACTTCCTAACTCAGGGTCAGTGAGAGAGAAATGGAGGAGGATAAATTCATTCCTACACACACCTTCAATCAGCTGGGTCATTTCATCTTTCTCTCTTTTGTCTTTTTTTTTTTATATTTTAGTCCTTTGAGGCTCTTTCTCTCTCCAAAGGAGTGATCCTGTCAGGGGCTGTAAATCAGCCCAAATCCGTGGATCCCCATGGAGCTGTGCTGATTAACACCAGTGGAGTCTCTTTCACTGGCACTAAAGCAACGAGTGGGCAGTAAAAGATCTATTGATGAAGCCATAAATGATCAAATACGGCCAATTTTCCCGAAGCAGCTCAGAGGTTATCTGGGCACTTGGCAAAATTCGAGGTTAACTCGGATTTAAACATCACTGCAGTGATCTCATATGCAAATGAGGGTGACATCTATGTGTCTAATTGCAATTTGCACAGCAGTTTAAGGCAAAAGGGACCTGACCACATCCCAGGAAGGCCAAGAAAAGCCCCAGTGCTCGTTTTGTGGCCAACAGCTCAAGATTGAGGGCTTGGATACTCCTTTATTTAGGAAACACCAATAATAAATCAATTTATAGAGAACTGCTGCTCTTGGAAGGGCAAACAATGAACATTTCTGTAGTTCTCGCTCTCCTCAACCTGCCTGGAGCCTTTTCAGACCCCAGGAAAAAATGTAAATACAAAATTCTGCCACCAATCTCAGACACGGGGACACCAAAAAGCCAGGAAGTCATGAGGTCACCCCGCAAGGGAGGTGGATGAAGGTGGGAAAGGGAGGAGGGAAAGACAAATAGCTAACAAGGTGCCTAAAAATCTGAATATTTTATTAAAACAACCCAAAGATTTGGTGCATTATCCTTGCCCCACACTCTTCCAGCACGATCTCTCCACCCCACCCCTCTCTGCTCCCTCTTCCCCCACATCCAACTTCACAATTCCCCCATTCCCTCCCCCTAAAAAGGAACCCAAACCATTCACACTGAAGTTTCCATCACTAAATTAGAGCCCAGCCCTGGTAGGGGTGAGGAGCTGCCCCTGCCCCAGCCTGGCCAGGGGCGTGGTGTCCCCATTTGGGCTGTCCCTGTCCCCATCTGGGCCATCCCTGCCCCCATTTGGGCCATCCCTGTTCCCATGTGGGCTGTCCCTGTCCCCATTTGGGCTGTCCCTGTCCCCATTTGGGCCATTCCTGTCCCCATTTGAGCTGTCCCTGTCCCCATTTGGGCTGTCCCTGTCCCCAGTTGGGCCGTCCCTGTCCCCAGTTGGGCTGTCCCTGTCCCCATTTGGGCCATTCCTGTTCCCATTTGAGCCATTCCTGTCCCCATTTGGGCTGTCCCTGTCCCCATTTGAGCCATCCCTGTTCTCATTTGGGCCATCCCTGCCCCCATTTGGGCTGTCCCTGTTCTCATCTGGGCTGTCCCTGTTCCCATGTGGGCTGTCCCTGTCCCCATTTGGGCCATCCCTGTCCCCATTTGAGCTGTCCCTGTCCCCATTTGGGCTGTCCCTGTCCCCAGTTGGGCCGTCCCTGTCCCCAGTTGGGCTGTCCCTGTCCCCATTTGGGCCATTCCTGTCCCCATTTGGGCTGTCCCTGTCCCCATCTGGGCCATTCCTGTCCCAATTTGAGCTGTCCCTGTCCCCATTTAGGCCATTCCTGTCCCCATTTGGGCCATTCCTGTCCCCATTTGGGCTGTCCCTGTCCCCAGCCCCACAAGGACAGGGCAGAGCCCGAGCCCAGCTCTGCACCACGACCAGCCTGGAATGACAACGCTGCAGCAGCCAGGGATGGATCAGCAGAAAAACACTGGGAAAAATCCCAGCAGCGCCCAGGGGGGACTGCAGAACGCTCCAGCACATCCATTTTTCCAGGCAGCCTCGTGCTGGGACATCCAGCTCAGCCTGGCCCACACCTGAGTCCTCAACCCCACCAAAACCCCATCCCAGACCCATCTGCTGGAGCAAAAATGGCACACATCATTGAGGCCAGGCTTGTTTCATATGATAAACTTTCTTTTCTCTCCCTCTCCTCCTTTAACTCCAGCCCTGCCTGTGATGGAGCAGGGCTGAGCCTGTTTATCTCTCCTGACAAGTGTTGATGCAGTGCTTTTATCCATAAATGCCTCGTTTTGTTCCAGGCTGGGTGTGGGAGGTCTTTTCCTGGTGGAATGGACCAGCAGGAGGGGTGGAGGGGAGGCAACGGAACGGAGGAAAATCAAACCCATAAAGCACTTTGGAGATTTAAATTCATGAACGCCTGGAAGAAATGCAGCCTGCCAGGGCCTGGGTGTAAATCTGCGTGGCTCTCGTTATGGAAATGGGGATTTGCTGATCTACAGCAGCCGGGGATGGGGACTTCAGCTTGCATTTGGTGCAGTGCTCTAAAACACCAGGCTGAGAGCAAAGCCTGGGGCAATATTTGCCTGGAATGGTGAAACTGAAACCTGGGGGTGTTTGTGTGGGTGCTCCTCCAGTGGCAGGCAGCGAGAGTGGGACTGGCAGCCTTGAAATTCACCAAGTGTCTCTCTCCCCTTGATTATTTTTCAGCCCTGGTCAGAAAATTACATAATAGGAGGTGCTCCTTGCAGTTTTGGGGGTCTCCTAATTGAGGAAGCTCGTGGGGAAAAACAGCACCCCGGAAATATTCAGAAGCCAAATAAGGATTTTTAGGGATCCCGTTGCACTTTTGAGGTGCAAAATTGTCCTCAGGGGAGCAAATCTTTTGGGATTCAATGACTGGATGGTCTTGGAAGGTGAAGATATTGTTTTGGGATCAGAATTCCCTCAAGCTGACCCCCCCAGAGCACCCAGACACCCCGAATTTCCAAACAAACAGTGGGCTGGGTGAGGGAGCTGCAGTTTGCTCTAATGCTGCAGCTCATCTCCTTCAAAACAACACATTTCCCACTTCCTTCCTCCCAGTCTGGAGCCCCCATGGAACAGCTTTCTGCTCTCCTCAGGGCCATATTTCCTTCTTCCCACTGCTCCAGGAAAGCTGCCTAAGTCATCCCAAAGCATCCATCCCACAGCCAGGCTGCTCCTCAGCTCTGCCGCTCACACAAACTCCTCTGTGCCTCCTGAAATCGCTGGGATAAAGGAAGGAGCTTTAAATAAACAAAGCTCTTTCCTTTTTTTATAATGAATAAAGCAGAGCTAAATGAGTGTTGGCCGATATTAACAGAGCTGACTATTGTTGGGCTATTAATTCATTGCACCTGCCTGATTGCAGATAAAAAAGCCTCTCTGACAGAAGCAGGCAGAGGGAACGTTCCTCACTTTACACAGGGAAGGGCCATGTAAATTCATGAGCTGCACTCAGGGTTAATAATAAACAAATTAAAAGAGGAGCTGCTCTAATTGAAAAGGAGTGTTCCAACAGAGCGGCAGCTCCTGGCTCTGCGAGTTCATCACTTATCTCTGCACAGTGTGCAGTGTTACACTCTGTTCTGGACACTGGCAAAAAGCAGCATGTGCAGCCTGTGCTAGAATGCAAATGATTCCTTTCACCGGAGGGCGTGGAGCAGCAGCTTTGGGGACAGAGTGTCTGCTGCTGCTGCTCGGCTTTGCAGGGCTATTCCAGAGCAGCTCGGCCAGCAAATATCTGCATCTGCCTGCACAAATGACAGCAAGACAGTCCCTTGTCTCCAGGGTCAGCATCCAGCCTGCCAGGAATGCAGGAGTGGCTGGGAGAGCTGGGCATCACGTAGGGCTCGTGCAGGATGGAGGTTACCAAGAAAGGGATGAAGCCACGGGGCTCTTTTGGCTCATCCTGCTCCACTGAGAGATGCAAACCACTCACAATTCACCTGATGCCTTAGGTTTTAACTTTTATATTTTCAAACTCTGTACTGCTTAGAGTGTAACTCTGAAGTTCCTTGGAGCCTGGAATTCCTGCTCTCTCGTACTGGGCAGACATAACAAAGCCTCTCCAGGCTTTGCCTTCAAGGACAGCCAGGCTGTTTTTAGGCCCAAAATGTGTAAACCAAAGATTCTAAGGGGGGCAAGCTGAGGGGAGTTACATCGTTAAACTGGGGCTTTAATTGGAGAATTAACCCTGATATGCAAATGGTCCAAACCTATAAAAGTGTGAAGAACTCGTGACCTGGGGTCCATCTTGGGGTCCAATTTTTGGAAGCAGCCTCTGGCTCCCCCAGGGTGTACCTTGAAGGCCCTTCAAATAAATACCTGTCTTTATTCCCTTCCTCTTGTCTAGTCTCTGTTTCTAGGTGGCTGCAGGAGGCATCACCCACCCCCTGTGAATTCTGGCATTGTGAGGCTGCAGAGCTCCTTGTGCTGGAGCAGGAGTGCAGTGCCACAAGGGTTAAGCCTGGCCCAGGAGCAGTGCCCTGGCTGGCAGCCACGGGCTGAGCCTGGATTGACTTTCTGAGCTGGCAGAAAAGCGATCGATGGAGCGCGGGCAGGGCCCCTCGTCCTCAATCATGTCACAGCCACGAGAAATGTTATTACTGCTCCATCAAAACCAACAGAAAATGAGGGGAGGGTCTTCCCAGCACTGCTCCAGGGGAAAAGTGGGAGTGCAGCAGCCACAGGGCTCCAGCCAAGTCCCCAAGGACCAAGGAGGCAACAGAGAACCTCAGCTGAAAAAAATGTAGCGCCCAGGTTGGGGACAGTGCCACGGGAATGCCCCAGCACCTCAGGAATTGCCTCAAGTGCACCTTAAAACCTCAGGTTTAATCCCAGTGCAGGCCAGCAGTGATTTTCTCTCTCTCAGTGGTTGTATTTGGCAATGTGGGTACATCAGAAGGAAAAGGGGACACGGATACAGCCACTGCAGAGGCAGCCACAGCAAACCTCTGGCAGCAACTGCAGCACTAAAACAAGGCCAAGGGAGCACAGAGATCCTGTTCTGATCTCCTGCAATGGAGTGAATTCTCCCTTCTCCTATTTCTGGGTCTTAGGTTACTCAGTTAAAAAAATATAACCAAGGCCACAAACGCTGAGCTGCATTTCCAACAACAACCAGCTGTGTGAAGACACATCAGAGCAGCACCACGCCCCTCATCCAGCCAGACCTTCCCATCTTGGACTTGGCCATTGCCTTTTTTCACACCTTGTCCAAGCCAAAATATCTGCCAGGAGAGTGGGAAGCCCTGCAAACTCACAGAGTCTGTGTCTGGTCACCCCAGCTTATCCTTCTGGGCACCCAGAATGCAGACAGGATGTGGTTCCCCATCTGGGAATCAGCTGTTGGATCCACAGAAGACCAACAGTCTGCCACGGGCAGGGAGCTGCCTTATCTGCCAGGAAAACTGCTCAGCACCTCGGGGATCAGATTAGGGAAGTGTTTGCTGATAAGAGCTCCCTTCCTCGGAGAGGTGTTTTGCATTTGCTGGGTGACAGCAGTGACAGCAGTGACAGCAGTGACAGCAGTGGGATGTTGAGTGTTCTGGAGCATCTCCTGGGATCTGCAGCACTGCTGCTCCCTCCTTCCTCTGCTTTCCAGGGAAAACACACCCCGAACCAAGGCTGCCTGCAGGAACACATCTGCAGGAACATTGCTTGGCCCTTTTGGGTGGAGCCTGGCACTGGGGCTGCTGGAAGCCCCATTCCCAGATGGAGCAGCAGTGCTCCAGAGGCTGTTCTGGACACAGACCCGACTGCCCTCAGCATCAAGATGCACCCAGGCATCAACCAAGCTCCAAACTCCACTTGTTTTGCTCCACAGTCAGGCTGAAATCCATGGATTTACTCACATGAGATGACTGCTGCTGGTCAATGCCCCCTGTGCCAGCTGCACCCTCCTGCAGCCCTGCTCTGACCCCGCCAGCTCTGCCCAATTCTGGTGCTCCATCCCCCAAAAACCCCCAGAAACCAGCGTGGCTCAAGGGCACTGGGCACCCCTCTGCTCTCAGCCCCACCTCAGGCTCTGTGCTAAGCCAGGGCCTTGTCTGTGCTAAGGTGAGTTTTCCATGAGATGTCAGGCCAGAATTCCTGCTGGAGAAGGTTTGGGAGCAGTGGGCAGCCTGCTCCCCACCCAGCCAGGCCCCTGCTCACCCCTCTGCCAGGGGGGAAGAACAGGCTGGAACAAAAAGAGCAGTGCCAGGGTCATTTCAGACACTCAGCTCAGGGAGTGAGGACAGTGGGGTTTAATTTTTGGCATTTCCAAGGACACGGATTGCTGCTGGAATGCTGCTCCTGCACTTACTGCCCTGAGGCTCGAGTTCAGCAGCTCCCAAAACACAGATCACTGCTGATCCCAGGTACATGACTCTGACAGAAATGCAGTGCTGAAGTGTGGGATTTGGGGTCACAATCCCCCCAAATGCACATGGGAGCAGCTGCCTTTGAGGAGATATCTCGAAGCTGGAGGCTCTGCAGCAGCAGCAGCTCGCAAAGCAGAGGCTGCCAGGGACAGAACTGATTTACAGCAACATCCCAAGCTGAGTTATGGCACTGCTAAAGAACATCAATCAGTGCCTGGCTCTCGCTGGGACACAGCAATAACCCACCTAGAGAGGAGGTGAAGTGCTGCACAAGAGCTCCTTTCCCTCTGGGAGCAGCCTGGGACATGGAAAGGCCACAGGGAAAGACCCTGGCGTGACCCCAGGACCATCCTGGGCCCAAGCAAAGCCAAACCCTCTGCCAGGATCCACAAGAGCAGCTGGAATGAGGGTGCAGAATCCCAGCTGAGCTCCCTTTCCCTGTGCTGATGACTCCTGGTGTGTTTGCCCTCCTGTTTTCCCAGTGCCACACTGGGAGGAGCAGCCAAAGGGCTGAGAGGGCAGAGAGTTTGCAGCCTTAATATTGGTTTTAACTCAGAAAATGGCTTCATACATTTGAGTAATGAGGCTGTTTCCCAACCCCTTTTTTTTTCCCCTGGATGCAAAGCTCTGCCCTGTACCCCACCATAAACTCCTTTGGGAATTGCTCCTACAGGATGAACAGGATTTGAACAGGATTTTAAGGCTCTGGGGATACCCCACAGCCCCACTTTGCCCACACAAACCCACCCAAAACTCCAGCAAAGAGGAGAAAACCACAACCACTCACCCTCTCCCCTGGGTCACCCATTAAACCCACAGGTCCAGTTGGTCCTGGAGGTCCTGGAAGGCCCTGGCAGAGAAAAAGACAGGGGAAAAAAAAAAAAACCTAAGCCACAGAAATGTGTTATTATTATTTGGAGCAGATTTCTACGACGAGCAGGAAAAGATTTGGAGCTCTCCGTTTATTTTTGCACCAGAAAATCCACCCCAAAGCTCTCTCTGTGCACGTGTGCTGCAGATGGGAGCAGCAGAGCCCGGGCACAGCATCCCACACCCAGGGCAGGGGGAAAATGCCACTTACTGCTGGGCCTTCGGGACCAGGGGGGCCTTCCACCAGCATTCCCTGAGCAAAAGGAAGGAAAAAAAAGTGATTAGATACATCCTCAAAGTCGTTTTCCCCACAGGGAAAAGCCCAGTGCTTGATCTGTTCGTAAATATTTCAGCTCTTGGTGCTGCTCTGAGATATCCCAGAGCTGGAGGGTTTCCACTGCCTCTGGATGACTTCTCCCAGAGGTGTAAAGGATGGTGGAAAAGCCAAATAATGTGTATTTAAATCACATAGGGCTCAGCAGAACAGCCCTGACCCTCAGCATCAGCCCCAGCACGGGGTCACCTTCCCCATCACAACCTTGTCCCTTTGCTCAGAGCCAGGGAAAAGGCAAATCCTGGACTTTGTCCAGCCTTGATGGTGTTGGATCTTCACCTGAACAGCTTAACAAGAAGTCAGCAATCAAATTTCAAGGTGTTTTTTAAATGATTTTTTTCCAGCAGGCTGCACGCTGCGATCTCTTCCACAAACGTAGGAAATCACTGTGTGGGAAAAATGCTGGAATATTGTTCCTCCAGCCTCTTCAATCCAAATATTTGGTCATAACTTCAGATCAGATCTGTCATGCACTCAGGAAAATTGAGGTTTGGGGTTTTTTTTTTTCCCTCGTGAGCGTGCAAGAGGCAGGAAAGGAACCTCCCAATCCACCTGGAAAATGCTTTCCAGAGGGCATCAGGGGGATGTTTTGGGAAGAGTTTCACAGGGAGCTCTGTCCCTTTTATCTCTGGATTGGAGATAAAGCAGCACCCAGGCTGAGTCAGCAATTCCCAGCTCACCTGGAGCAAACAGGGAAACTCCTCCCAAGGGAGGAATGAGATGAAAAAATGAAAAATGAAATGAAAAAAATGAAATCCTGTGGATGAGCAGTCGGCTCCTGTGGGAGAAGCTGTGCAGGGGCTGCTTTGGGGTCACCCAAAACTGTTCTCAGGCTCTGGTGCCAAAAACCTCAGCTGACCCCACTCCAACTGAGCTGAACGAATCGGAAATGTCTGCAGGAAAATCCAGGCATTCCTGCCCCAAAAGCCACCCTCCCTAAGCCCAGAGCAGCACAAAATAACCTGAAACACCCTGCCACGACCCCTCCCTGCTTCCATCAGGGTCTCTGCACCACAAATGTGGGGCCAGCTCTATTTTCTGCCTTTCCTGGTGTCCACGGTGTTTAAAATCCCACTGAGGATCTGGCTCCTACTGCAGCTGGATGTGTGAGGGGAAATTTGCTGCTGCCACCACAGGAGAGCCTCTGCAGCTCCTCACCAGGGAGGAATTTAGGTCCTGGGCTTCACCCTGTGCCTATTTCAGGTTCGGCCATGGAAACATTTCATTGGGTGGGAATTAGGGATGAATTCCACACCCCTGTCCTCCAACCTGCAGGGAAACCCCAGGATCCCAGCACATGGACACCCCAAAATCCATCCTTGCTGAGATCCCAGCACACAGACACCCCAAAATCCATCCTGGTTGAGATCCCAGCACACAGACACACCAAAATCCTTCCTTGCTGAGATCTCAGCTCATGGACACCCCAAAATCCATCCTGGTTGAGATCCCAGCACACAGACACCCCAAAATCCATCCTGGTTGAGATCCCAGCACACAGACACCCCAAAATCCATCCTTGCTGAGATCCCAGCACACAGACACCCCAAAATCCATCCTTGCTGAGATGCCAGCACATGGACACCCCANCAAAATCCTTCCTTGCTGAGATCCTAGCACACAGACACCCCAAAATCCCTCCTGGTTGAGATCCTAGCACATGGACACCCCAAAAGCCATCCTTGCTGAGATCCCAGCACATGGACACCCCAAAATCCATCCTTGCTGAGATCCCAGCACACAGACACCCCAAAATCCTTCCTTGCTGAGATCCCAGCACATGGACACCCCAGAATCCATCCTGGTTGAGGTCCCAACTCATGGACACCCCAAAATCCATCCTGGTTGAGATCCCAGCACATGGACACCCCAAAATCCCTCCTGGTTGAGGCCCCAGCACATGGACACCCCAAAATCCCTCCTGGTTGAGATCCCAGCACACGGACACCCCAAAAGCCATCCTTGCTGAGATCCCAGCTCATGGACACCCCAAAATCCATCCTTTTTGGGACCAACGATGGCACATTTTGGTGTGACAGGTTCTAAAATAGCAACTAATCAGAGTGCAGAGAGTCCCAGCCCACACAGGAGGTTTTTGGGGTGCTGCTGTGAGCACACACAGCACTAAGGCTCTGCTTCCCAGGACACTCCTTCCCACGGGGAAGGGTCAGGGATAATTGGCCCATCTGGGATGCAAACATCCTTGGCATCTTCCCGTATTTATCTGCTGGTTTATGTCGAGCTCTGGCCTTGGGGGCATCTGGAGATTCTCCGTGGCAAGAAACCTCCAGTGTTTCCATGGATGTTCATCAATGGGATCCATGGAAAGGATGGAGGATTTTAGGGACAGCACCAGTGGGGTGATCCCATTGAGGGGGGACCAAGCCAATGTGGATTTGGGACTGTCCCAGGGGAAAACAGGGCAAAGCTTCCACTTCAGGCACCACCCACAAGCGAGGCCGATATCCCAAAAACCAGCCCAAAATCCTGCTGCAGTTCAGAGGTGCTGAGCAAACCCTCCCAAAAGTGAGCACCAGGGTCCCCCCAAAAGGACAGAGGGCTCTGAGGAGGTGCCAGCAGCCTGGTGGCCCCACAATTGGGATATTTGGGATCGCTGCATCCCTCCTCTCCATCCCTCCTGCCCCTGCCCTGCCCTGCCGCCTCCAGCAAGTGTCAGCACAGAGCAAGGATGGAAGGACAGCCGGGTTGGAACGGGAAGGAATAAAAAATCCAGCAGAATCCAACTCTGTGGTTGGGTTTTATTTCCCTTCTCCTGCAGCTCCCATCAAAAATTTAAAAAAACCCCAAAAAACAGTTAAAGAGTGCAGAAAATCCGAATTTCCCTGCTCAAGAGGAGCTGCACGGAAAGGGACAAGGCAGCATTTGGTCTTGTTTACTTTCTGGCAAAAGCCATCCATGCTCCAGTGTTTTGAAATAGCAAAGGCGGCCAAATTCTTTCTGGATGATTAAACTTCACTATTTTGTTCGCTTTTGTAGCTTTGCAGGCTGGGTTTGTGCCATCATCTTCGTGGGGTTTGGCTGCCCCCCTCCCCTTCCCACCCCTCTGATAAGGAAATCGCTGGCTCCTCCCTTTGTTTGCAGAGTGAGAGACCCAGAAAGGAAGAGAAGGAAGGAAAGGTCAGGAATGTTTTTAGAAGGGACTTAATTGGGAGTTTTCAATCGGAGCTACTGCACCCCAGCTTCTCCCTGGCCTCCCCTCCCTGCTACCTGCAGAAATTTCAGGTGGGAGTGGGAAAAAAGAGGAAAAATGAAAAGAATGGCCTGAGAACGATGGGAAGCGCTGCTGCAAGGCTGGGTGCTGTGCTGGCCCTCTGCCAAGGAAAATGAGGTTAATTGAGCTGCTGGTGTGCAGTGAGCAGGAGCTCAGCCCTCGGGGACTGGGCTCAGGGCAGGTGGGATCTGCAAGGATCCCCAATTCCAGCCTGGGGAGGAGCAGGAATGGGAGTACCTGGGCATCCTGAACACACAGAGAGAGGGAAAAATGTGGGAATCAACCAAGAGCCTCTTGCTCTGCTCACAGGAGCTCCTGAGCCAGCCCCAGCTGTCCCCACCATGGGCTCCTTCCCCACCTCAAGGTGCTGGGTTGGGCACCCACAGCTTTTGCAGAATGCAGAGGGCACAGACAGCTCAGAGCTGTTCTTTAGAAAGAAAAACAACCTCAAAATCAGGCCAGAAATAAAAAGGAAGAGCACAGTGGGTTCCACCCCGGGGAGGACACAAGGGAGATGCTGGTGGGACTGTGGAGCTGGTGCAGGAGCAAACATCTCCTCTCCAGAGCTGTGTGCAGGGGTTTGGTTTATATCCCTTTTATTCCCACAGGGATGAACCCATTGGTGACACAATTAAAGCCAGCCCCAAGCTGGGAGTTCAGGGCAGGATCCGACCTGGATCCTCCAGGGGCGCTCCCAAACTCCTGAGGGATGAGACCTGACCCTGCCTAATGCTTCAGTCCTGGGTTTTATTTTGCTAAATGAGAGATTTCATGGGAATTCTTGCGCTTCCTTCACGATTTAGGTCGCTCCTTGAAGCTTTAAAAAAAATTATATAATTACAGTGTTTTATATTAAATGAACCAAGGAATTCTTTCACGGGAATTTTCCTCCCAGCTGTCCCACTGGGAACAAATTCTCTGCACCTTTTTCCATGGGGGAAAAAAACCCAACAAAACCCCAAACTCAGGTGCTCCTTACCGGCTCAATAATGGCAGGTTCCCCCTTCTGCCCCTTCTCACCCCGAGGGCCACCGATCTGTGGGACACAGGGAAACACAAAGCCAGACAGTCAGAGAGGACATCACCACCCCCATCATCATCATCATCCTCATCACCACCAATCCCAGCAGGAACTGGAGATCCTGGGAAAACCCTGCTGAGATTCAAGCAGGAAAAACCCAGGGCAGCTCCTCCTTGTTCCAACACACAGGTGGGCAAATCCCTGGTTTTTGCACTGCTAATTCTGCTCTAAATTACAGAAGGACCCAAGATTTTGAAGCAGAGGTTTCCTGGATGGAATAGAAACCCTCTCACCCCTTCATAGATGGTGTCCTGGTTGGCTGGCATGCCAGGCCCGATGTCAGGAGAGGCCGTCCGGTCATAGTAATTGTCATAATAATTCCCATCATATTCCTTTATGGTTTCCTCAGTGAAATCCTTATCCAGGTCATCCCCTCCTTGAGCAGCCTGGAGAAGAAAGAACAGCAATGGGTCAGGCTGGAATTCTCTCCTGGCTGGATATGTTGGAATATTTATGTGTTGTTATATTAAGGGGGGTGATTTTTGCAAGGCAAGGGTGGTTTATAATAAAAGTGACAAGGGAGAAACCTGGGGAAAAGTTAAAATCTGGGATTTTTAAGTCTCCAATGACTTCTCCAACAGCAGGAAGACAGATGGGAGAAGCTTCATGTCAAATATACGCCCTGGCTTTCCCTGGGATTTCTCTTCTGATCCCCAGTAAAACACTGTGAGTAGAAAAGCTGGAGTGAGGAAAACAAAACACAGCACAAAGCTCGTGTCAGGAGGATCCTGCAAACCCCAAATGCCTGAAGAAAGAGGTAATGGAAGTTTGGAGCTCCAAGCGCTCCCCATCCCTCACTGCCTCAGTGCTGGAGACGCTGGGTTATCGAGCCCAAGGAGTCCCACATCCGTTCCCAGATTTCAGATGCACATCAAACCCACGATGTGTCACTGCCAGCGTCCAATTACGGCAGGAAATGTGGAAAAATCTGAGCTCACTTCTGTGAAAACCTCCTGTTTGTTTAGTCTGGGATCTAATCTGGGCTCGACCGAGGAGCGGCAGCAGAAGTTGTTACAAATCTGACGCCTTAATCCCTGAATCCTCCCCGAATCCTTTCACCCTCAGATGCCACGGAGCACAGCAAGGACATCCAGACAAGGCTCAGAGTTTCCTTGCTGCTCTCCATATCCCTGTGCTTCCAGCAGCCTGGCAGGCACAGGCCCTTGGCACCCCTCGCTCTGAGCAGCCCTGCAAAGAACAACATGTGCTGCTGAGGTTTAGTTTGTGTCTTTCCTATCCAGGTAATGACCAAAATAGTCCAGAAATTGAATTATTTCCAGTGCTTCTTGGAGAAATATCTCCTCACTACTACGAATTCAGAGTCATTTCAGTGCCATCACCGCTTCCAGACTTTTTTCTGTGCCAGAACTGCTCAGAACCCATAAGCACGAGCATCATCTGTGTCTAAATTCAAGAGATTTTAAATTAAGATTAAGCCTAGAACTAAGGCAATCATCACCCCACCTTCTCTTACCTCTGCAAACAGCAACTGGCCTTGGCAGAAATTATAATTTGGAAATTATTCAATTAGAAAACTTGGAAAAGTCAGAATTATTTTTCCTTTGTGCTGGTTCAAACGGATCTGGTGCTATCACACACCCCTTTTATCCTGGCTGGTTTTGCACTTTGAAACCTTAAAACCCTCATCTAAAAAAATCTTATCTGGCTCTAAGGGTTTGGGGATAACAGCAAATTGCCTGTCTTGAAATGAATATCAGAAATGCCTGGTTTGGTATTTTAATTGAGGTCCCGAGGTTCTGTTTGCATGAGAAGATGATATTTGGAATAACAGAGCACTTCCTACCTGAACTTTCCTCCTCTATTTCCTTTTCCTAACAACTAAAGTGGCCCTGGAAGCCTCCTACTTCCTCTTTTTAATTTAAGGCCCCTCTATCCAATCTTTAATTCCTCTCTCTCAGAAATTCCAGGCTTGGCCAATGATTTCTGGCTCGGGAAACAGAAAACTTCCCCTTCCATGGATTCCCTCAGGTTGGCTCCCTCAATTTTCCTCTTCTCCCTGTGTATCACTTTGGGCTGTCCAACCTCCTCCACCACATTTTTGGTTGGGCTGGATCCCCCCCTGCCCTTGGAGAGGCTGGATCTGCACCTGCCTCGCTCCAGCTCCTCAGATCTTTGCCTGGACACTTCCCCTGACCCCTTTTCCCTCCAATTTCCAACTCCAAGGATCCTGGCCAACTTTTGCTGTCTCTTTTGCCACCCTGAAAGCCTCCAGTTGTGACAGCCCCACAACAAGTGATTCTTCTCCACTGGAGAAACCACCCCTCAGCCCTTCCTGGGAATTAGGAAGGGATTTGGAAGCATTATGGAAGCATGGAATGGTGTGGGTTGGAAGGACGTTGAAGCTCATCCAGTTCCAAACCCTTGCCAGGGGCAGGGACATCCCCCACTAGAGCAGGTTGCTCAGAGAACAATTCCATGTTATCCCACCGTTGATTCCCTTGCTGGTTCTCCTGGATAATGAAGAATTTGCCCATTTAATGTCATTATTTCCTTGCTCCGTGAGCTCCACTGCACTCAGCTCCCCAAAAATCTATCCCAGTCTCATCAACATTCACCTATTTGAGCACCAAAATAAACAGCAAGAACAGGGCAAGTGTTCAGCACAGGAAAGTCTCGAGTGCAGCCTTTCAGCTGAAGGATATTGGAGTGTGGGGAGGTAAAAGTTTAAATATTCCAACAGGATCAGCACTGGGATCTGGGCTGATCCCAGCTCGGAGCAGATCCATGCCCAGAACAAAGGGGTTCACACCAGGTGGACCCAGCGGTTTTGGAATCAAAGCTTTGTCCCAGTGTTGAAATGTTGTTTTTTTTAAAAAAAATTAACCGAAAAACATAAAGATGCTTTTCAGTGGGAATGGCAAAATGAAAAATATTGATGTTCTCCAGCAAATCAACATTTTAAGGATTTATATGAATAACTTTGGGATAAAAAGGCTTTTACTGAGATTTTAACGGCAACCCTCATTTCTCTTTTTGTCAGACAACCACTTCACCCAAGGAAATGCAGATGTCAATATGAGCAGCTTTTTCCAGGGGAATAATCCTTAACCAAATTCTAAATATCTGCGTTCCCCACCCTGAAATATCTGGAATGAAAACATTTTACAAGAAACTTCCTCTGCCGGCAGCTGCCTGAACCACTTACGGATTTACCATCTGGCTGCTCCCATCTCCTTTGCTTCCAGGACTATGAAACAGCAGAATTAATTAAAAAAAAGGGAAAAATTAAAATTAATGATTTAAAATTACATCAGTCTCGTTGTAGGTGACGACGGTGCTGGTGGGGAGTTCAGCTTCCACGGCATTTTCAGTGAGGCCACCCTGGGGATCGATTTCCTCGTTGTAGTTGAGATCCTCGTAGGGCATTGGGGTGAAATACTCCTCGTTGATGGTCTCATAGTTGTACTCATCAACGAGGGGATCATCCACTGCTCCATCCTCCTTGGGCTGCTTCCCAGGGTTCCCTCTCTCAGGGGGTGCTGTGGGAGCTGGATAATCCTGTTGCACGTGCGAAATAAAACACCACGATCAGAGAAACAAAAACGTTCTGCAGCATCCTCCCCTTTTAGAAAGGTTTATCACCCTCACCCCTGCCAGGACCCGCCTTGGTACCTGCTTGGTTTCAGGTCTCTCTCCAGCAGCCACTTCAGGAGGGCCGGGTTTGGTGGTGGGGGTTTCTGGTTTGACAGCTTCGTCCACATCCTCGTAGTAGGGGTACTCGTAGTAGTAGGTGTCACCTTCTCCCTCCCCGTCCGTGTACTGCAAGGAGAGGAGGACAAGCTGGAAATGAGGTGGCAGCACCCAGCTGCCAGCTCCTTTGGACATCACGGGTTCAAACTGCAAGTTTAGATGGGATATTTGGGAAGAAATTCTTCCCTGGGAGGGAGGTGAGGCCCTGGAATGGGTCACCCAGAGCAGCTGTGGCTGCCCCATCCTTGGAAGTGTCCAAGGCCAGGTTGGACGGGGCTTGGAGCGACCTGGGATCATGGAAGGTGTCCCTGCTCCTGGAATTAGATCAGCTTTAAGATCCTTCCAACCCAAACCAGTGACTCTGTGATATTTTTTAACCTTGCATTGCTGAGACCTCCCAGCTCTGCCACATCTGACACCCCGAGAGAGGGGCAGAGAGCCCTTGAGCCCCGCGGCCGCTCCGACGCCGTTCCTGCGCCAACAGCATCCATGAAACTTCCCATCCACCCCTGGCCTGCAGGCAGGAGGGCTCGGAGAAGCAGATCTTTGCAGCCTTTTCCACAAGGCGTCAGTCATTCTTCAGCAAGGAACCCAAACAAAGCTGCTGGTTCCAGCCGGGCACGGCACCGCTCCTCGCCAGCCCAGCCCTCCCTGGCAGCGGCCGCCGGCGCGTGGAGCAGTCATTCCTACATGGAGCAACACAACCTCGGGACAAGCCAGCTCTTGTTGGGCTGCTGGCTCCAAAAGGAGAGTTTTATTTTCCTGCTGCCACAGATTTCGACCAAAGCGCTGTTTTATTTGTGTTGTTTATTGTTTCTCCAGAAGCGCTTCTGGAGCAGCCGCAGCGCTTCCCTGGGGCTGCCTCACCGTGAGCGTCCCAAAGCCCTGCTTAGGGGCTGGATTAATTTAATCCCAAAGATAAACTGGGAGGGCTGATGGCATTACTGGTTCATGGGGATTCCCTGACCCTGCAGGTCTGGGCTCAGCTGAAAGCGAATCTGCCCAAGAGAGTGGCTGAGGATGCCAGACAGTGACTGCCGGGAGCTGAGACCTCTTAAAAAAGGGCAAAATTCAGGTGATGCTCACTGGGAATCAGCCACAGCCAGGCATTTCTAATCAGGCAGCAAAAATACAAATGGATCCTGCACCAGCCTTTTTGATTGTGTTTCCTTTTATTTAAAGAAAACACCTGCGGTGAACCCTTCGTACAAAAATTATTGGGCACAGCAGCTCCTGGGGATGATTTAGGAGCATTTCTGCCAAAATGAAATTCGAAGCAAACCCAGGGGCAAAAATGTTTCTCCCTCTTTAAACACCTGTTGTTCCACAGAATATTGAGAAAGAGCTGTTTAATCCTTTTACAAGTTCAAAAGTGTAATTTGGAATTTAGAAACAGGTGCCTGTTCTGGATGGGACTGGAGCTGCCAGGGAAGGTCAGTACTCCACACTTGGCTCACGTTGTCTCTCCTGTGTCTCTGAGCTCCAAGTGAATGTTCCTTTCAGTCTCTGGAAATGGGAGGAGCTAAGAAAGAAGGGAAACTCCCAAGAGCCCAAACCCAGAACCTGCCAATCCTAAACACAAGCTCTGTCTGGGATGTTGGAGATGAACCGCGGGGAAGCTGAGCGGGAGGAAGGAGCCACGCGTTTGCAAGGGTGATATAAACCCAAATATCGGCGATTCTGCCCCAAAACATCTCAAGAGACTCACGTATTCATCCTGGTTGGGGTCCTGGGACTGGGGGGCGTCGGGGATGGCGGTGTCACAGTCGGGGCTGTAGTGTTCACAGTACTCGAGGGCTGCCCGTGGGTCCGCCACGATCAGGAGCTGCTGGATGTCACCCTGCAGGGAAGAGAGCACAGAGGGTCAGGGATGGGTGGTGCTCGTGGAGACACCAGCCCGAGGCTGCAATCAAAGCCAGAAACGCACAAAGAAATGAGAAGTAAAACGTATGGCAGGGTCACCTTCCTGACATGGGCACATCCCCTGAGATGAGCCAGGGGAAAACCTCCACGTCCAGGGATTGGCTGCTCCACGATGTGTGAACCTGCTGTGCTTCATCCCCAGCCCCAAATCCACCTCCCCAAAAGCCAAATCACCCAGAATAACAGCAGCACAACAGCACTGACAGCCCCAGGCAAGGCAGGAGCAGGAAAAAGAAGAGAAAAGGGCTCTGTACCCCCAAATCTGCAGCATCCTGGGGACAATAAAACAACTCCTTTCCACCCGGTCCTGTGCAGCTCTGCAGGGCTGCAGGGGTCACCCTGCCCAGTCCCAAAAGCTCCTTATTGACCTCAAAACCTTTCTGCTTCTCCTCACAAAAGGCATCACCCACCCTTTTTTACGTTTTGCCTCACCTTGATGCTCCATCCGCAAGAGACACCGAGAGAGATTAGAAATGCGTCTGATAAACCCAGAAAAGAGCCAAAGGGAGGGTTTCTTTCACTAAAAATCAGGTGCAGAGGAAGCTCATTAGGCACCAGGGCTGGCTAATAGAGCAGCTGCTCCCTGAAGCCCGACACAGCCACAGCCCAAAGGTCAGAGCAGAAATTGCTCTTGAGTTTCCTGAAGAGCCACCACGCTGCTCAGCCACGATGCCAAAATCCAGTTCATTCAGCAGACAGTTACATAAGACTTCACTACTTGGATGCTTGGAGCTGATACTTTAATTAGGGGAGGAAAAAAAAAATCTTCTTTAATAATAGACAAACATGGCTAAAGCGTCAGGGGGAAAAGCAGGAGGGTTACAGAAGGACTGGGAGGATGATTTGGGCAGTAATAGGAACCAGAAGCTCCAAGGGGAGCCTGGCCAGACTGGCAAACAGCCCTGTGGAAAAGGATATTTTTGAAATTATGGGCCAAATCTGCCTTGGTGTCGCTGGATCATGGACGTGTCCCACTGACTTCCCCCCCAAAATGGTGCTGTTCACATTTTGGGCCCAGATCCACTGGGAAAAGAGGTGCCAGGAGCCCTGGACACATCAGCAGTGGGGGGAAGGAGCAGCTCAGAGCTGCCTGGAGTTCCCTCCTCCATTCCCAGGTTGTCACCTCCCTCCCTGCAGCAGCTCAGGGAACATCTGGGCACCTCTCAGACCTCTCACCCTCCAGAGAGCCTTCACTGAAGCTCATTAGTCACTGTTTCCAGTGAATAACCTTTACAGAATTAACAGAAATGTCTGCAAAGTGGGTTTCAACTTTCCATTTTTAAAACGAGAAACATCTTTCCTCCCCTTTCCCTTTCCTTGTTATTTTTTTTTTTTAAACAAATCCAGCCCTGCCATTCCTATTCCACCTTTTTCTTTTGCAGTGTAACCACCAAAACTGGGCACAGAGTATCGGGAAAGAAGAAAATTCCAATTTTTTTGCCTCGTAGAACATTTCCCTTTTCCAAGCAGCTCTGGCCACCACTTGCCAGTGGGAGCTATGGGGGAACTGGGCCGTGGAGTGACCTCCAGAACATCCCCCAGCCCTGAGCAGGGGGTGCTGGGGGTGTTACGGGGTTACTCAGGCCATATTTCACATTACCTTCCCTTCCGAGCTCCAAACCAACCCGTTCCTTTGGAATTCCCTCCAGCAGGGAATGCCCAACCCGGCCAAGGAAATCTGTGGCTGATGTGAAGACCCTTCCAGCTGCTCTTTGTGCGCTCAGGACCTCAGCCACCCACCCCTCCCTGACACCCCATTTGTGCCCTGCTCTCACTCAGGTGCTTAAAAGCTTCCAGGGGAAGATGGGAAGTGCCTGGCATTGTTGGGATAAGCTGAAATAAACCAGCCCCAAAGCGGAGCTGGTGCTTGTCTCCAAGAGGCAGGGGAGAGCTTTTTCTCCCTGATAAGGTCGGATTTACACCTCATGGAGAGCTGATAGGCTGCATCCCGTCAGCGAGCAGGGCTGGAGCTGCATTTCCTCAAGGAACAGATAAACCAAGGAAAGGCATCTTGGCTGAACACGGTGCCAAAGGTTAAGCAGAGGAGAATTTGCTAAAGCTGGATTTGTTTTTAGGCTCAGCTGATGGCAGCTCCCGAGCTGTGCATGGGGAGAAATCCTTGATCCCGCCCTGCTTCCCTGTAGGAGTTTGAGCATCCTCAGCCTTGGGGAATATGGAAAAAAAACCACCTGCAGGTCCCTGGAGCCACAGCGGAAAGCTCAACCTCAGCACACCACAGGACAGCGTGGGCCCCAGAGTTTCTGCTGAGGGAGAGGGGGAGGATGGACAGGGGACGCTTCCTGCTCATTCTGGGTCAAGAACCCGGGAAAACCAGTGCGTAACTGAATAAATTCGGGATGCAGGGAGAACCAGGGAAAAGCATCAGACGGCTCCGTCAGAGCTCACCACGCTTCACCAGCACCCCTCCACAGGCTGCTGCTCCCCCTTTCCTTTTCAAGCCCCATCAATCACCCAATGCCCAAAGTTCATCCTTCTCTCGTTGCTCCAGCGTGCAAAATCCAGGAGGACCAAGGCTCCTGAATTTGGGAGGGATGAGAGCTCCAAGGAGCACCCGAGCCCCAGCACAGGGCAGGGGGCTGAGCAGCTCAGGGGAGGGGGAAGGAGGAGAGCTCAGACCATTCATCTTTGTTTCACTCCCAGCACTGGGGGATACCCCGTGCTAACACTTGTAACAAGCAGACAGGAGTAAAAACCTTGTTAGCAAGATTCCCAGTCAATTGACCTCATCCCTCAGCTCCAGACAATGAAATGGGCTAATTTAGCCCGCAATAAAAGCCCCACTATCTGCACCTCACAAAAGCTGCACAAAGCTCTGCTGTCGAGAGCCCCATTTCTGTGATTTAAAAAGCCGACTTTAAATAGAGCGAGCCGCGCTGGGAGGTTCGGGAGCCTTTTGTGTCCTCTCGAGTGTGTTGCTGCTAATAAACTGTGCCCAGGGATCCGCGGATCCTGGCTGACACAGGGCAGCCAGCCCTGCTCCCGTTCTTCCCTCAAGTGTCTGTTTGTTTCCCTGTTTTGGTCACGAACCACCCAAAAATCTCCTTCTCAGCGGGATTTCTGCAGCACCAACGAAGATCCCGTTAATCCACACGCACAGCTCCGTGTGGGATGGGGTTTTCCAAGAGAGACAATTAAAAAATGCTCCAATAAAGTGATTTAAAGACCTGGCCAGCCAAATCAAAGACTTATTTTCAAATAATGAGGAGTCAGAGAGCAAGAGAGAAACGCTCTGGTGTTGCTCTGTGGAAGTCACCAGCAGCGCCCTCCAGCCACCCACATGGAGGGTAAAGTTCTTTTTTGGCCTGGGAACGAGTTGGGCACAAGGTTCCAGAATGTTCTCCACTGACTGGAGTACCTGGTAGCACCCAGAGGCAGAGCTCAGTTGTGCTTTGCTGGTTCAACCAAAAAAATTTGAAGTGGAGAGCAAAAAAGTCGATTTTTTTTTTTTTGCCTGCAAATAACCACAAGTCATCCATCAGCAGAGGCAGTGTTTAAAAAAAAGGGGCATAAATCACATTTTGGCCTTTGCTCCTAAAGCTCCTGGTGAAGAGGAAGAGGCAGGACAGCACATTTGTGAAAAGGACTGAGAATTGTGAGGGTTTTGTTTGCTCCACCAGACAGATGGAAGTGCTAACTGTCAGGACCAGTAAGGATCTGCCTGACATTTATGGTAAAGCCATTTCTGCCTGATGACTCATTTGCTTTATGGATTAAGTTCCATCAACGCCAGTTTAACTCAGCTCCCCAGCCAGCTCCCAGACAAGGCTGGAAAAGCTCTTTCTGGAGCATTTTTTAACACTTATCCTATATGCGTGCAAAAAAAAAAATGTCACATCGCTTCCAATGACATCAACCTGAGGAACTCGGAGGAATCGTTGTGGTTCAAGGAAAAAAAAAAAACCAGCTGGAGAGGAGGATCAGAGTGACTTCATCTGGCACTGGCAGTAGCTCCCTAAATTTTGGGATTCTTCAGGGCTCCCACTGCAGTGCATTGGTAATTCACTGGACTCTTGGGTTAGGGCATCACCCCAAAAGTCTGAGATTCAGCATCCCAAAGAGTAAATCCTGCTGGATGTGCTTTTGGAAACTCCTGTGTTTAAACTGGATAAACACAGGCCCAGGGTGAACAGTGGTAACATAAAAATCTTCCCAGTTATTGGGAATCATTGAGATTTATCCTGACAAACTTCCTGGTTCCACAACCCCAAACCCACTGAGAGGCTGAAGAGTGGCAGGGCTTCAGTACAGCTCCAGGATGAAGTGGAAGCTCAGAGATCCCAGGCCCCAGCGAGCCTCCAAAACCCCTAATCCCTGTCTTGGAGCCAGCCTGCCAGCCCTCAGATGTTCCACTTGATAAATCCTGTCACCAGCACTTCCCATGGATTTGGCTCCAGCTGGGAGTGAAAGTGGTGCTGGAAACAGCCAGGAATCACCACAGCCCCAGTTCTGTCAGCATGGAAACCCCAAAAAGCAGAGGTGCTGGAAGTGCTCAGAGCATCCCAGAGTCCCTCCTTTAAACACAGCAGCTCCAGAAAAGCACCACAACTGCAGCAACGGGGTCAAACAAAGCCTCACCACCCTCCCCAGCCCCTGTCCCCGTGTCCTGAGCCCTCTTTTGGCCAGCCACACCCAGGAGTGACCCCACAGACAGAGCCTCCTTTGGGCTCCCAGAGCTTCTGCACCACAAAACAGGAAGGAAATTGTTGCAAGTCTGGCTAAATAATAATAAATTAAAAAAAGAAAAGGCTTGACTCGCACACTGCCGTGACTCAGCTACAAATTCCTGGTGGTTTGGCTCGACCCAGCCGGATGTTTGTGTCCCCATCCTGCTCGGAGGGGCTGCAGGGTTGGATGGGGCAGCTCTGCTCATCCCCCTCTGGCTCCTGCTGCTTTGGGCACTCAGAGAGGAGCCTCTTTGGAAAAACCAGGTTTAATTAAGCACAGCAGGGGGAGAAGTGTCACCAGAACGAAATATGGCTCCAAACCCTCTCGAGGGCTGGTAAATTTTCTCTTTCTCAGGGCATCTCTGTGTGGGGACCCCAAGAAACCCCTCAGCCCCGGAACATCTCTGACATTGACCTTGCAGAACACAAACACAGCAATTATCTGGACAGCCCACGAGCCTCCTCCCCTGACCACAGCAGCAAAGGAAAATCAGCCCTCTGGCTCGATGGTAATTAACCTCTCTGGTAATTTCTCAACCTTTCTATTTTACAATCCCGGGGAGGAACCCAATTTCCCATGGTGTGAGGATCCATGAACTCGCTGTTAGCCCTGGCTGCTGGATTTGAAGGAATAGGGCAGGGAAGTGTGGTCCCCTCCTTGTCCCCTTCCCTGAACCCTGCAGCTTCTCCCCACTGTCCCCAACACCCAGCCCTGCCCCTACACAAAACCAAATCCTATTTCTTCCACCCGTAACCGCTGGATCCTTGGATCAGCATCCTCATGGCTGTTGCTTAAAATTAAATTCAGACTCATGCCTTAAAATTTAGAGGTTTTTTGGAGCAAAGGGCTGTTTGCAGAGCCCACAGGACGCTGTAGGTCTGTCCGTGTGCTATCCCAAACCCAACCATGGAGCAGTTTAGCAAGGACTCCTGGCTGGAAGGGAAGGACAAGCCATTCCCTCAGAGGAGAACAAAAGCCAGATGGCTTTGCTAATTCTGGAACGCTCCCCTGAAGGAGCTGTCGCTGTGCCAGCACCCAAATACCAGTGAAGGACTCCGTGGCAGGGCAGGAGGTGCCAACACGAGGTTCATTTCCAGGTGGATACTTCCCACCCCAATTCCAGATAACCCCCAGAGTCAATAACCCCCTGCCCTAAAGCAAACACTCCCCACCAGGCAGAGCCCCAAGCACCCTCTGAGCATCTGTGGAGGCAGAGTTTGTGCCAAAGTCCTTTTCTGTGAACTCAGAGCTCGTTCCCAAAGACAACACAGCCAGGATTCACCCCAGTATGGATCATTTACATGGCAGTGCTTTCCAGGACCCAGCCACCTTCCAGCTTCCCACCCTCCAAGATTTTCTTGCCTTCCCGAGTTTGTCAAACCCATTAATCATGGCTGGCTCCTTCCTGCCACTTTCCCTGGAATCCTCACCGAATCCTGACAGCCCCAAACCCCTTTGCTCTCTGCAGGCCCTGTAACAGCTCTGAATTCCCCTTTTTCCTCAGCCCTCTGCACCCTGCTCCACTCAGTGTCCCCTCCTGCCCCACAGCTTGTCCTGGAGGGACCAGAGATGCCTTGCAGAGAACAGAAAAGCCTGACCAAGCTCAAAAGGACATTTAATGATGGGACAAGAACCCAACCGAAGCTCCAAACTCCCCACACATCCTCATCCTCCCTGCCCCAGCTCTCCATCCCTCCCCACCCAACACTGCTTCAACCCCAGCCACTTCACCTGAGGCCTCCATCCTTTCAGAGAGACATCCAATCACCCCTTTAAAGACCCTAAAAGCTGTGGGGCTGCTTCAGGCTTTGGATTTCACCTTCCTCAGCCTTGCCCCACCTGCCTGAGGGGCTGCAGTGCTGGGATGGAGCATTGTGTGCACACCACTGCATTCCCTGCAGCCTGATCCAGAAATGAGCCCTGCTTCCACAGCCAACCCATCTTCCCCAGCTCTCTGCCACTGCCCACACCTTGGACAAGGAGATTTTGTCAGAAAATTAACCAAAAGAGTGGGGAAAAAAACTCCAACTCGGGCAAATTAGCAACGTGCCATTTAATTAAGATCCAGGAACTTTGGGGACGCGGGGCAGGGAGCAAAACAATCCTTGAGGCAGAGGCAGCTCAGAAAACAGGTGGTGTTGGCAGGAGCACAGAAAGCATCAAACCTACAAAGTATTTACTGCAAGGCCATCCCAGCAGTGCAGTTCTCCAGGTTTTTTTTTGGTTTTCCAAGCTGGAAAAGGCACTGTGGGAAGGGGGCAGCATCCCTCAGCAGGTCTGTCCTACACAGCCTGGCATTGGGGGAGGACAGAGCCAGGCTGCACGAGAGCCACAGCTGGGATTTCCTGCAGAAAATGGGAAGGTTTCAGGTCGGGAACACAAGCAGGGAAAAGTGGAGTGAGGTTGGAGTGCCCTGTCCCTGCATCCTTGGGTCAGGCAAATCCCTCCCAGCCATGGGATGTGTCCCTGCCTCACGTTCAGAGCTCCAAACCACCAACATGGGCTGTGTGCTCCCCTTCAGAGCACAAAAGTGGGTTTTTAAGTGGTTTTTAAAATGTTTTTAAGTGGTTTTTTTAGTGTTTCCGGCAAGGAATTGCACCAGGCAGCAGGACCCACCCCAAGGAAAAATGATTCCTCAGCTTCTGGTTTTCCTCTCGCCTGACATCAGCCCTCAGAGCCTGGTGGCATCAGCACTGCAGCTCTCTGGGACAAAAGATTGGCAAGATTTGGGTTTTCACCTCCACTTCAAGCTTCCTGCTCACTCAGGTATCTCTTAAAATTGGATTTGTCTGCATTTCTCCTCACTGACCCCACAGCTTCGTCTATGGGATGGGGAGGGACATCCAGAGAAAAGCAGGTGAGCAGTGGGGACTGCAGGAAAGGGAAAAGGCAGCTGAGATGCCTTAAAAAAAAATAAAGCAAAAAGAAGAAAAAAAAAAGGGAAAAAAAAGAATAAAAACTGAAAAAACCTGAAAAAAACTGAAAAAACCTGAAAAAAATGAAAAAATATGAAAAAAAATGAAAAAAATGAAAAAAAAGAAAAAAAATGAAAAAAAATAAAAAAAAGCAAAAAACCCACCCAAAAATAAAGAAAAAAAAAGCAAAAAACCCCCAAAAAAGGCAAAAAAAGAAAAAAAAGGAAAGAAAAAGGAAAAAAAGAAAAAAGCAAAAAACGAGAAAGAAATAATAAAGCAAAAAGAAAGCAAAAAACCAACAAAAAAAAGAAAAAAATCATAAAGCAAAAAAGAAATCACAAAGCAAAAAATAAAATCATAAATCAAAGAGCTGCTAAAAACACACAGAGAGAGGTATCCTTAAATCAACAACCTGCTCAGCCACTCTGCTGGGCTATTTTTATATATTTATGCCTTTTAAACAAACCACAATTTATCTCCCGGGATTTTTTGGGTGCAAAACAATCGGTTCTGGCCACGGAAAGTGGGATGGGACTGAATGGCTCCTGCAGTCCCAGTCTGGAAGGGTGGGTGGACTGGCAGAGGGGCTGCTGGGACAAAAGGCTGCTTTATATTCCCTCCTTCTCCACACCCTGGCCAAGCACTGAGCTAACACAGGCAAAAAATAATGGGAGAGGTTTCTGCAGCTCTTCTGCAAAGAGGGGGGAAAAAGAATGGCACAGCTCAGGTTTTTAAAGGGCAAAGAATAGAAAGAAAGGCAAGAAGAAAGCCCCTGACAGCCCCACTTCTCTCTACCCCAATAAAGAGAGACCATCACAACAGGAAAATGAAACTCGAGAGCAAAGCCAGTCTTTATATTCGCAAAACGAGCGTTTTTGGACTTTTTCTTTTTTAAATTGTGTGCTCTGAGCAGATGGTCTGAGCCCCCCCAGTGGATTAGAAACACATGTGAAGAAGCAGCCACCTGAACCACAGGTTTTCATCGAGCTGCATCACTCCGAGTTCAAATTTCATCCCGTTGCAGTGAATATTTTCTCTCTAAGGCAGCAGCTGCTTGGTGGGTGACCCCTCAGAGGTGCTTTGTGAATGTCCCCACACTCAGCTGGGGACCTGGCAGTCCCAGAGCTGGCAGTCCCCTGGGTGCTGCTAACCCTGAGGCATCTCAGTGATGCCACAGCCACGTAGCTGAGGCTGATTTTGGGTCTCTAAGCCGGGATATTTGTCCCTGTGACACCTCCAGAGGTCAAGCAGTGCTGACTTCAAACAGCTCCTCCAGTGAGAGAGGAAAAACCACCCAGGTTTGAGTGCTTCTGGAGGGTTTCTGTCACTTCTGCAGGACAGGAGCTGGGACTGAGCTGCCAGAGGTTGTCACTGCCCTGGGATGGAAACCTTGCACTGGATCTAATTTGGGTCTAATTAACCCATGCCACAAACCAGGCCTGACTGGAAGAAACAACTCCTCTGCTGCCTTAGTTTGGAGCTGCTGGGCAAAGGTGCCCCTTCTCTTTCAGGAGAAGAGTGAAAAAAAAAAAGGTAAAAAAACCTGACTGCAGAAAACCTTTCCAAAGTGCCTTCGTTTCCTTTGGCTGCTCCCAAACTCCCATGAACACAGCAAAGAGTCTGACTTGCTGTTCCCCCTGTCCAGTTTGGACTGAAAAGGAGGAAACTTGGCTCTGAGAAGAGCTGGAAGGAGAGAAAAGCAGGTTTGGGGTGTGCTTGGCATCACCCCCAGGGGATGGGGGATGTTCAGCTCACACCTGGGGTAGGTCCTCAGCAGACCCCTCCTGTGTGAGGTCCTAATGGGGCCTCGAGTCCCAACCAGTTCATTTCTAGCCCTCACAAGGAGCTCGGGCAGGACTGGATCTCTCCCTACAAAGATCCTACTCAGAGGAAAGGCTTGGAGTAGAGCTGTTATAGGGTTTACTAGAGGGAAACACCTCCACCAAAGGAACAACCCGCTCTGTGTTTACAACTGTTCATCCCTAAATATTCACCTCGAGGGCACCAGAAACCACATGGAGCGATTTCAGCTGGAGGTTTAAAGCCAGCCGTGGGGAAGCTCTCTCCTCTAATGAATTCTTTAGGACAGCACTGCATTTTTTTGGCTGCTTTCCCCCCAAAATCAAGCCCTAGGTGATCCCTTCGTGCAGCCGCAGGTGTGTCCGTCTATCCCAATAATTCTTCCGTCTTTGAAGGCTGATTTCAATCACTTGTGACAAGGAAAAGAGGCTCAGGATAATTAAACTGCTATAAATGTCATGGAAACAGACAGCTCAGGAAAAAAACCATCCCAGAGCGTTGTCTGTGGTGAGCTCTCATGTGATCGGATCCAGGCACGCACAAAACATCTCTTTAATGTCCCCACCACCCCTTTTAATGTCCCTACCAGAAGCTGAGGCAACCACGAGACACAAATTAGAAGGAATCTAGGCCTGACTAATCTCAGAGCATCTCTGAGCTTCCCAATTCCCACAGCCGCTGGAAAAAGACGAGCTGAGGCACCGCAAAATGAGCAGTTTGTGCCTATACACGGAAAAAAAAAACCCCTTTCTCCTCAATTTTCCAGCCCCAAGACAGATGGAGGAGGAAAGGCAGCGTGTCCAGGCCTCAGCTAAGCCAGATTCCAGAGGGATTTCAGCAGATCCCAGGGGTTTGTGGATACCTGTCAGCAGATCCAGGCTGGCACTGCCACCCAGGTGACCCCAGCTGAGCCTTTCCAGAGGCTGCTCCATCTGCACAACGCTCTTGGAACCATTCCCACCCCTCCAAACGCTCCTTGGAGTTATTTTTTCCCCTCCGTGACCACACAGCAGCCTGGCACTCTGTGATTTCTGCCTTCAAACTCCTCATTTGGTGGCTGGAAATCACCATTTATGTCATTCTGTGCACAAATTACAGCCCTGGGCCCTAAGAATAGAGGCCCCACAATCACCATGTGCTGTGCTGTCACTGCTTTTACATCCAGACTTTCATGGTGCGGTCCCTGAACAGCTGTTTTTTCCTCCTCCCCCTCCAGATGCTAAATTCCTAGTGGAAATCTAGAGGGTGACTTTGAAGGGAATGCTTTAAAAGCTGCTCAAAACCGAGTTTTCAGGTATTTTTTAATCAGGGCACTCTCCATCTGTTTATGGTATTAATCCCACCCCCTGAGAGGGACTTCATAGCAAGAGAGCCCTCAAAACCCCCAAATCCATCCCTCCAGAATTCAAACATGGGGGTTTTTTTACCCTTTCTTTAAGTTATTCTCTATTCCAAAGCTTTCACAGAACGACCAGTGTGAAAAACCCCCTTAGCAGCAGCTTTTCCAGCAGTTCCTTCCCATTATTTTCCAACAGGAGCTGATTTGGCTCAGGTACATTCACACGGGGTGGTTTTGTTCCCTAATTGAAGCATCGAGTCAGATTATGCTTCTGAAGCAGCAAATGAGACTATTCACCAAAAAAAATCTCTTTATCCTTGCTCAAAACATTTGCTTGCCTGGATATGCTTAAGCAGGATAACTCAGGAAGCACCTAAAAATGGGATTTTGCAATTTCAGCCTCATCTTGACAGTCAGGAGAAGGAATTTCCATGCAGGGACAAAGCAATGGGACAGGGTGACACAGTGGTGGTGTCCCCGAGAGCCACCCCGAGTGTCCCATGTGCCAAGCAAGGCTCAATCCCATGGACAGCATCCCAAAAACCTCATTCAGACCCTCTGGAAAACTCATGGCCTGCACATTGTGGGAGGCATTCACATAAAGGAGCAGAGGGTCAGCCTGACCTTCAGTGTCCAGCGTGGAAATTTCAAAATAAAGACAAGGGGAAAGAAAAAATCCCACAAAAGCCCAGCCCAGGCCTCTGCGAACTGAATGGGGCAAAATGAATGGGTGGCATTGTGTGCCCTGCCATGCCAGCCCTGGAGCTGGCAGGGAATGATGCTGGGATGGGGAGAGGATGGGGCCATAAGCAATTCTGAAAGAATTCCCCTGGTTTTGTGTGTGGGGTACCCCGAATAACGCTCACGCTCAATGCCCTGCGCTCCACAGGACAGGCTCAAAAAGAGATTTTCTCCATTTTCCTCATCCCATTCATTAGGAATCCCTGGAAGGAACCCAAGGCCCCGTTTCCCCTTGTCCTCCACTGCTCTCTGAGCACCAGGTAGCCTGGGCTGGCCTGGGCTGTGCCACCACTGTCTGGGCCATGTTGTCACCTTACAGAGGTGACATCCCACTGCAGCAGGGCTCCAACAGCCCCATAACCTGGCTGATGTCCCCATCCACAGCCCAGGAGCTGGGCAGTGCCCCCTTATCCAGGCTTTTCCATAGGAAACTGCAGAGTTTTCCTTGGAGAGGAGGCGCAGTCTCTGAAAACTCCACGCGATCCCAAATTCGAGGCTGCCAGAGGCTGCCCGACCTCCCCTTTGCTTCTCGTTCCTGCAGACCTGACCACACGCTCCAATTCCCAATTTCCTTCACCATTCCACCCAGTGCTGCCTTTCTCCCACTCCAAACCCCATCCCCTGATGTCACTGCCTCACCCAGGCCCCGCTCACACCATTCCAAGTTCCCCCTCTCCCTCCAAATCAAATAATCCGCCAATAACCCGGAGCTCCGGGGCTGGCTTTTTCCTGGAGGAGTTGTTTTTCCATGACATATGTGTGAACCATCAGGGATAGTTTAAAAACAGATTCCCCCCTCATTACAAGCGCAGCACAAAGCTGCTCCTTTGTGTCTTCCCCCTCTGCACCGTTCCCTGGCTCCGCTTTCACGTTGATTTATTTCCCTTTCATCTCTGGAAAATTAGGAATTAATTCTGCTGCCTGCGCCGCCCACGTGAGGATGGATACGCCAGCGGGTTCTGAGGGGGTCTCTCTCACAGTGGAAAAGAAGGAGTAAAGCAAAGCTCTTGGCTTGAGTTACTCATCTGAGAACTCGCCGAGCCAAAGTGGAGGAGCTCGCTCGGGTTTTAGTGCACAAAAAGGGTGGTAGAGTCTGCCTGGGAGGTGTCGGTCCCAAAGATCCAGAGGGTTTCATTCCCACCTCTGGCCATGGTGGAGGTCAGGGATGCAAAGGGAAGGAGAGGGTTTGGGGAAGGTGGTGAATAAAAGGGGCTGTCTTTGTACAGAGAAGGAGGGGGCAGCAAAGAAATCTGGGATCACAGGAGGGCTTGGGATGGAGAGGACCTTAAAGACCATCCAGTTCCAACTGGGCTCATTCCCAGTGCCAGAGGGTGGCTCTTAAATTCCAGAGCACATCAGGAATTCCTGCTCCCATCCCACCACAGCTGGAGCCTCCTGAGGTACCCAAACCTTGCTTTTACTCCATTTTTTTTCCCCTCATAGCCAAATTAACCTGGAAGTGGAGCTGCCGTTTCCTCGGCCCCACAGACAGGATTTCCACCCCCAAGATCCACCCTCAGGTTTCCTCCACACCGAGGTGGCTCAGGATCAAGGGCGTTTTGTGTGCACAGAGGCTTTTAATCAGCACTTGGAATGTTTTCTGCCCCAGGAGGTGAACACAGAATCCAGGTTTTATGGATTAAAGGCAATGGGGGGAAAAATAAGACCTGGCTGCCAAAGTTATCTCAGGATAGAAGTGGGATTACACCCCTCAGCTCGGGGAGATCTGCTGACACACTCAGAAAATTGAACTTAACACCACATTTTGGTTGGAAAAAGTATTTTCCTGCATCTGGCTGCCGACAATTGCCCAACCACAGAACGTGGACCTGCTGGGACCACCCGAGGAGGAGGCTTTGTGCAGGTTCCTGTTGCTAATTCCCACCATTCCTGGAAATTTGGCTGCTTGGGAAAAGAGCTGGGGATGGAAAGCTGAGCTGGTGTGCAAACACAGATCCACACACCTTTCTCCTTCTTTTCCCAGGAAACTAAAAGGTGTCCTTTGCTAAGGTTCACACCCCAGAGTAATTTTTCAATGAGGTTTTTATTATTTGCCCATAAAAAATGATTTGGGTTTCAATTCATTCCATGCAGCATCTGCCACCTCAAATTCAGCACTTAAAAAGAAATTAAAATCTTGCCTTGGAGTTGGACTTGGATGATCTTTGGTGGGTCCCTTCCAGCTCAGGGTATTCCGTGATTTTTTAAGCATAAAATCTGCATAGTTCCATGGAACAGTGCCCCAAATTTTCATCCCAAGGGAGGGAGCTGGGTTTGTGCACCCTGAGGCCTGAAAATCGGGTGTGAAATTCATCCCAGAAATGAGGTTCTCCAAAGGAAACCCATAAAGGAACAGGAGTGGATGCAGTGGAGGCTGAGCATCCCCAGAGCTTGGATTTCACCCGTTCTGAGCATCCCCAGCCCAGATTTCACCCGCTCTGATCATCCCCAGCCCAGATTTCACCCGCTCTGATCATCCCCAGCCCAGATTTCACCATTCTGAGCAACAAGCTGAGAGAAGGGCGAACAAAACCCACAGATAAATTCACTCCTTCGAGGCATCAAAGCCTCAGGAGAACCTTGCAGTGTTTGCAGCCATCCCAGAGCAGAGAACAGCACCCAAAAGTCACATTCAGCAGGGATTTCCCCCACACTTTTCCCTGCAGTGGCCAAAGCTCTGTTTGTTCAAGCAGCTCTGACCTCCTGAACCCCAGCCAGCGCTGGCTGCATGCACAGAACAACGAGCCCATGCTCAGGGACTTTTTTTTCCATGTTCTTGCAAGGGATAGAAAACTCCCAGACACCCCAATCCCCATCCAATCTTCTGCACAAATCATTAGGAATCCCCTCTTCCAGCTCCCATCCCGGGGGGATGTGTTTATTGGGAATTATTTCCATTTCAGCCCGCTCGGTTCTGTCAGAGTGAGCACTACACCTGCACGCTGGGGATGTCTGGAGTGGGCTTGGATTTTCCTCTGGGTTTTGGCAGGCAGCCCAGACTGCCTCCAAAAAAAAAAAAAAAAAAACCCAGGAAAAAATGGAATAGAAAGACCTCACCATGTGTGAGGAACGTGTGTTTCATTTGTTCGGGCCTGAGTGACGAGGGAAGGGGGTGAACACGGAGTCAGCCCAGAGGTTTTTAGGTTGGGATGGGTTTTTGCTGTGCCCTGGTGCAGGAAAACCTCCCTCAGAGAAGTGGCAAAAGGCAGGAAAATAGCAAAAAAAGATGGCAATTTCAAAGCAGCAGCACCAGGCTGACAGGGACACAAACCCTCACCAGCCTCACATCCTTGTGCTCATCATCCTCATCCTCCAGCTCCTGGGGTTTGGCTCAGATGAGCCTTTACTTCCTATAAATTCACTGCAACAATGCAAACCTACCAAGCCTTTTGTCAACAGAAGAGGATTTTTTTCTTAATTACAGGCTTCTGCTGCAAAAAATTCACTTTTATGCAAATAGGGCTAATTGGGGAATAACCTCCCAAGTAGAACAAGGTTCCCAAGTGAGCAGGGAAGGGAAACATGCCCTGATTTGGGCCAGGGCGCCCTTGGTCACGCTCTGCTCCCAAAAATCCCTTTTCCATCTTGCTTAGGGATGCTGCCAGAAACGTTCAGCTGGAAACTTCTCCCCCAAAAGCACAAGGATTTGGCTTTTCTCCCCCTGCTCAAGCGGAGGAAAATCATCTTTCCCAAACACATCCATTTGCTGTTCCTTCCCAAATCCCTTTGTGGTGCCTTTTCTATTTCTGAAACCCCATCCTCGTCCCTGCAGATCCCCCCTTGTCCACACCAGCCCTGCAAACCTTGGGATGATGTCACTGGAGAGAGGAGCAGGTTTCCAGCATTACATCAGCCTGTCTGGGCTCAGCAATCAGCCTCCTGCTCCTCAGACTTTCCATGGAAGAAATTGAGCCCAAGGAGGGGGGGGAAACAAACCCCAAACGGAGCCAGGGCTGGAAGAGTAATGACCCCACACCTCTGAGCATCCATCACCCCAAACGAGCCTGGGGCTGCTGCCTGCCAGCATTGGAACAGAGAACTCTGCCAGGGGGATGTCAGGAACAAGCAGACACAGCTCCCCAAATCCCACAGAGTGCCTGTGGGGGATGGAAATCGCTCCGAAGGATGAGTTTTGCTTCCCAGAGATCGCTCGGTTTTCCTCTGGTTTTTTTTTGCACGAGGGACCCCAGGCCGAGGGAAAGGGGACACAAACTGTATGTCCTCTCCAGAATAGCAGGGATGGAGAGCCCTGCAGCATTCCCACCCATAGCAGATCCCAATTTTCCCTCAGCAGATCCCAATTTTCCCTCAGCATCCCAGCCCATTCCCTTTGAAAAACGCTCCCCCAAACCAGCTCCGCTGTGGGAGTCCCCGGTGCCCAACCATCAGGCTACAAAGGGCTTATTTGAGGAATAATCACCAAAAAATTGTTGATTTTCCACTAGAACATCCCAGCCACAGTGACCAGGAGCAGCAGGATGTTGGTGGTTCCTCAGACAGGGATGAGGTCCCATGTCCCCCAGCAGCAATTCCCAGAGAGTGCTGATCCTGGATTTTCAGGCCCATTTCCTCAGCATTTCCCACCCTTTGCCAACAAAACCCTCAACAGCGCCATGCTGGGCCAAAAACTGCCCAAATCATGGAATTCCAGGCTGGTTTGAGTTGGGAGGGACCTTAAAATTCATCTTTTCCACCCCTGCCATGGGCCTAGATCAGAGTCCTCCTAAAACTGGGCTTTAAATCTGGACAAGCTCTAAGGGCACGCAGCTTCCTAAGGCTGATGTTTCACTTGGCACTCTGCAAAGATAAATGATAGACTGCAGGAGTGTTTTAAACATCAATAAAAGCGCTTTTACGATCTGTTTGAACAATAAAGTGCTTTGTAAGCTATCAGAGGCCCGCAGGCATTTGATACCAGCAAACTGCACTAATTATCCACACATGGCAATGCAGTTGCTTTTGCAGTTTATGAAATGCAATTTACCACTGACCAAACCAAAAAAACCAACAGAACAAACCCCAAACGAACGAAATGAAATTACAAAAAAAAACACCACGGGGGGAAAAAAAAAAAAAACCCAAAAATCAAAAAAAAAAAAAAAAAAGAGTGTAATTTGTAATCATGACTAGCAAGGCTCCATCATTACAGGCAAGCCTGACCCAGTCACCAAGTTTGACTGCAGGCCAGATGGCTGAACCTGCAATTACCCAGCGAATCTAAATGAAAAACAAGAGTTTGAGCAGAGTGTATGCAAACAATCCAGCTGATGTTTTCCACTCAGCCTCTCACTTTCCTCGCTGGCACCTGGCAGTGAGGGGTCAGAGGAGCCAGCGCCAGTTTGGGGTGGAAATGAAAGCACAAAGTCACTTTTACAAGCTGGTTTGCAATTCTTATTCTGGCCCAGGCGCTGCCCTCTCCCTCCCTGATAAAACCAGATGACGTCCCTGGGCACCTGTGTAAGGTGATGCTGCAGCTGAGGAGTTGCCAAATGGGGCCAAATTTCACATTTTTGATCAGATCGACTGCACCGCTTGGACTCTGGCACCAAAAACCTCCCCGTTAATTGCAAACCCATCCAAAGGCATAATCCTCAATAATTGCAGACATTTTCTAGGCAGCTCTGCTCTCCTGGAAGAGCCCAGAGCTGTGATTTAATCCATATGTCTCAAGTGCACCGTTTTAAAGAGGATCCTTTGGAAAATTAAAAAAAAAAATTAAAAAAAAAAAAAAAAAGGCAAAGCAGAAGGAATGACGAGAAAACCAGCGAGCAAATGGAGAATTATTAGGAGACTGGGGAAAGCTACAGACATCTTCAATAAAGATCCTTAAATGCTGGCTCAGGAGGTTTTATTTTCCATCCTCTCACACTGTGGTATATGGTGGTGGTGTAAAACATCCCCTCTTTGCACTCCCTGAAAGACTCCACAGCAAAGGAGGTGAAATCAGATTTGGCAGGGCCAGCAGAGCAGGCAGCCAGCTCTGTAAATTACCTGCTGAAAGCAGCCTGCCAAGGCAGGGAAAAAGAGATGGGAACATGGATCCATGGTGCATCCTGACAGACAAATCCAGGTTAGTCAAAAAACTCTAATTTTTGAAAATGTTTTTTGAAGTCGAACAAAAACTTCATCAATCTGAGCTTTCCCCAGCTCCTTCCCGAGCCTCTGGGCTGAGCCCAGACCTTGTAGGATGTGATGGGTCCAACTCTGAGCTCATGAGGAGCCTCACTGAGCTCAAGGGAGCTGCTGGGATGCTGCTGCTTTGGAGATGGCAGAATCCCAGGATTATTTGGGTGGGAAAAGGCTCCAAGATCGAGTCCAAGCGGTGCCTGATCCCCACCTTGTCACAAACCGGGGCCCTGAGTGCCACATCCAGGTGTTTCTTGGACACCTCCAGGGATGGGGACTCCAAACCTCCCTGGGCAGCTCCGCCCAAGGCCTGATCTCCCTTTCCATGGAGAAATTCCTCCAGAATTTGGGAATTTCTTGCTTCCCCTCTATCAAAAGTGTTCCCCCACACCTTGGCACCGCTGCTGATGTTGGCACAAGACCCTCCTGCCACCAGGAGCAGCCAAGACAGAGGTGCTGAGGCAAAATTGGGTCTGGATGTGAATTAGACGTGGATTTAGACCTGAGGTTCCCATGGGTTGTCCCTGGGAGCTGAGAAAAGTCCAATTTAAATTACCACCAATTTCTCCAAGTTCACTGCACCCCAGCACATCAATCCTGGGAGCAGAGAGAGAGTAAATCTCCTCCTGGAGTAAACAGAGCTGTCTGATGTGTTAACAGCAGGTCTGCCTGCAAGAGGAGGCTCCGAAACTCCTCCATCCTCAAAACCAGCAGAAAACACCCTAAAATGCACCCTCATGTACAGAAATCTACATTCATTTCTACCCCTCCCACTAAAGCAAAAGCTTTTGATCCAACATGGCAAGCTCAGAGTAAAATAACCTGCAAAAGTTTAAAAATAAAAGCACTTTCCAGAGATGAAAACACCACAGCCAAGAGCAGGGCTAGGGAAGGAGAAAGCCCTGACGAGAGTGAAATGAAATCTGGGATTATCAAGCACAGGGATAATTGTTTTCTTCAAGTGTAAACAAGGCCCAAGATGAAAAGAGAGGTGACATTTCAACCCCAAGAGCACCTGAAGGGCCCCAATGTCTGGGCTGGGAGCATTGATGTGTCTGTCCTGCTTTGTCCTGTGGTGCCTTGGAACTCTCAGCAGCCCTAAGAGCACCTCTGGCACCTTGCCCGGCCTCTCTGGCTCATCCCAAATTGCTTTCCCTCCATTCCTGATGTCTTGATTTCACTCGAGGTCTTCAAAAAAAAAAAAGTCAAAAAAACCCCACAAAGCAGGAGAGGAAATCAAAAGCAGCACCTTTCAGCATCCTCCAGGGTGCTGTGTCCCATCCCAGGACAGGCTTTGGCATAATTTTTGTCAGCCCCTCCTGGCCACAGGTGGCTGAGATCAGAGGAATTCATTTTTTTTGGGTTTTACAGCACAAACTACACCGCTGAGACACAGTTACGGCACTCAGCTGCACAAAATAACCTCCTCTGGTCTCTAAAGGAGCCAAAAGTGACCTTAAAAAGCAATATATTCATGCCCTGAGCTTTTCCACACATGGGAAAAGTCATTTCAGCCACTGCTGCAAACCAAGAGGGTCAAAACCCCACTTAACTTGTGGGACAAGGCTGCAAAATTTTACACAGATGAACCAAAAATAATTGGCAGCAGAAGCAGTCACTCGTTCCTAGGCTGTCCTCAGCCGTTTGGCCAAAACCTACTCCATTTTTTACTCATGTCCACACCACAATTTAATGATGCCAACTCCAGCGCTGGAGCCAGGGGCTCTACAAGACTTTTATCAGCACACAATAATCCCTGACTGGCAAATCAGAAGGCAAAAATGGGAAATCCAGCAGGGAAATGAAACAGCAAGGTCTGAAAAAAAGCTCATTTTGCTCATCAGGCCATCACTGGAGAAACACAGAGCAGAAAAAAAAAAGGTTGGGCCCCTCACCACTGCACAAACCAAATTTCTTATTAAACTTCTCACCTGAGACGCCTCCAAACACCCCCACAAATGGGGTTAAATTCACCCCATCCAGCCCAGAGAGGGAAATATTTCCCTGCCACAGACTTTGGGCAGCATTTTCCCCACGCAAAGCTCCTCCAGCTGTGGGTTATGGGATTGCCCTGCTCCTCACTGGGATCCAGCACTGAAAGGTGGCTCCTGGGACAGACCATGGGCAGAAAATGGGCATCACCAGGAGGTTTTGGGAAGTCTCCCCAGGTTTCAGGCTGAAGATGCTTTTTTTCCCTGTGAAAAAACCTTTCCCAAGCTTCCCCCTCTCTCTGTTCCTACACTCAACCACCAGGACTTGGTTTTAATTCGTGTTTAAAGAAAAAAAGCACATTAAAAGGAGAAGTTTTTCCCTCTAAAACTGAGCCATATTCACATGTCTTGACTTCCCCCAGTGCTGCTGCACCACAGGAACAGCTCTGCCTGCAGCAGGGAAAGTGGTTATCCTCCACCACGGGCTGGTTTTTAGTCCTTCCCTCTCTCCCTGCAAAAAAAAAAAACCCCAACCCCTTTGCAGTCTCACCCCAGCATTGCCTCAGGCACAGCTTGAAACTTCTCAACCCTGCAAGAGCCTGTTCTGCTATTTGTAAACTCCTGTTTTGAACAACAAACCCAGCACAAAACTCGACTCGTACAACCTGGGCTCGGGGCTTGGCCCCTTCTCAACCCTCCCCAGTGCTCCTACAGAGACCCCCACAGCCTCCCAGCTAATTGAATTTTAATGAGAGGAAGTCATTTTTCCACTGGAAGAATGTTTTGCTAGAGAAATATTTTGAAACTCCTCTAACCTTTCCTGCCAGGCTTTTTTAATTTTTTTTTTTTTTCCTTTTTTTGAAGCAGAACTCGAGCGAGGAATTTCCCATCCAGGCTCTCGAGCTGCTCCCCTCACAACCCCCAGCCAGGCCCAGCCCTTCCAGAATTACAACTTGCAAAATAAAAAGTGTTTGGGGTTGGTTTGCTTTCAGTCCTGACAAGGAGGATGTGAATTCCCACTGCTTTACAGCCCTTGTGCTGAGACACGGCCAATCCCAGCGCTCTCTCCAATCCCACTCCCACCTCACTGGGTTATTTTAATTTCCAGCAAAAGTGACAAACACATCAGAGCCTGGCAAACCCACGGATGCAGAAAACCTCGTTTGGAGAGGGGGGGGATTTGCAGATCAGGTTCCCATGGGACAGCAGCAGCTTCATCTCCTGCGTGTGCTCCAGAAATCCTCAGCTTTCCAGGAATACATGAATTTAACAGCTTACACCCTTTCCCCATTGTTCTGAGGCACGGCTTTGCCTGCACAGTTTCTGCTTAGCCTTGCAGAAAGGAGAAAGGGGGAGCCAAAGGAAATGAAGTTGCTGAGATATGAAGGAAATTAGGCTCTAGTCCACTGCCTTCAGAAAACCTATTCCACACCCCAGTGAAAGCTGCTGGAGTCTTGAGGGCTGTGAGGAGGGTGACCAAAAAAAAAAAAAAAAATATCAGAACTAGAGGGGTTTTATACCCACGTTGTAGAACATCAGTACATGTAAGATAAAGAAAAAAAGTGTTTTCTAATTATCCAGTTCTCATAAGTGCCAGCAAGTTCTGGCAGCCCACAGCCAGAACAGGCAAGAGGATCCTTTCAATCCCAAAACTGAGGAGGTCCCACAGCCCCTTGGAGTTTAAGACCTTCTCAGCAAGGAAACCATGGCCATGGAAAGGGCTGAAAGAGGAGCAGGGACAGCACTTCCACCCATCACCACCTGGATTCAACTCCCTTCCTGGCAGAGGAATCAGCTGTCCCTGAAGGCCACCTGGGAATACTCCACCTTTCAGGAGCAGCTATGGAAATCCTGTTATTTTACAAAGTGCAGGTTTTTCATCCAGCCTGGGTGTGATACCAAGTCCTTTAACTGGATCTGCTGGACCTGAGCTGGAGAAGAACTCACCACTTTACGTAACAACTCAAAACACAGCATCCACTGCTGAAATATTTGGCAGAACGTCCAACGCTTGCGAAAGACACTCCAGTGCCCATTAAACCCAGCTTTTACTTTCCATTTTAATTGTTCAACTTCCCAGGGAGCATCTCTTAATTTACAATTCAGAGATCCAGCCCTCCCTCTGTAACTGGGATTTTGGCAGATACATCCAGCCCATGCATTCCTGCTCTGTTTACAGCAGGCCAGCTCCCAGATGTTGGTAATATCAAACAGACTGGAACCTTCCCTCTGAGTGACAGCAAAATGCAGACAAGAACTGGCTTTGCTATGGCTCTAATTAGCCATGGATAGGAGATATTCCCCATCCCTTTGCTGGGCTGGGGAGGCCCTGGAGATCCAGCTCTTCCTCCACGTGAATTCCATAAAAACAAGGAGCTGGAGATCGATAGGGCTTGGTTTACACCCCATTGCACTCGGTGGTGATTTCAGGAAGCGATTCCAGCTCACAAGAAAGATCAGGAATGGGATTCTCACCCCCAGGAAAGCCTCACAAGTGCAGCAGAGCGCAGAAAGTTGATTTTGCCAGGGAAATGCATGCATTAAACAAGCTGCTGAACTATGGGAAAAAGCCTCTCCCATCTGTACCTTGTCTATAAATAATGCTCTGCCTCTCTGCTTCCATCACAGGAGCTCATGGGAACATCCCACCCCTCGGGATTTTGCTTTGCCTTTGGAAGTAGAGTGTGGGAGGTGGCAGGGCTGCCAACCAAGCTGTCAAGGAGAGTCCCCTCGTGTCACGGAGCAAAAGAACCAAGAATCCATGGCCAATGAGTGGAAAAAAGAGCAAATTCCTGCAGCCCCAGGGCGAACTGGGACTTGGGAGGGAGCTGCTTCCCTCAACCTTCATTCGCTGCCCCTGCAGCTCTAAATCCCAGCACGGGGATGAATGAGAACCTTGTGAGCCCTTCCCAGCTTCAATGTGCCAAGAGCTACAAAATCCCAGTGCAGAGAGGGTCTGGAACCCCAGCAAGGGCTTGGAAGCAGACAACAAGAGGAGCTCACTCCAACAAGGTCACCCAGCCCCCCAGTTCTCATCATTACCGCGAAAAGTCAAAACAGAAAACCTCAAAATTACAAACAACAGCGTTCTGCTACACAAAAACCCAACAAAAATTTCAAAAATGAGCTGGACTTCTCTCCTCATCCCCGTGGAACATCTCCAGAGCTGCTCCTTGCCATGGCTCACCTCAAAGACTTCCTCATCCAATATCCTGGTGCCGAACACGATGATGCCGTTGACGTCGATGATGGGATGCTCGCTGCGGTCCAGGAACTTGGTGATCTTCTTTTTACAGTCCAGGATCAAGGTGACGTTTTTCTTCTGCACGCTCAGAGCCACTCGGTGCCACCTGTGAGGACACAGCCCACAGATGTGTCAGGAACAGCCCTGGGCTTTGCAGAACAAGGCAATGATTGTATAAAAATGAACTTTCGGGGGCTGATGTTCTGCAAACCTTCGTGGAAATCCTCCTTGGGCAGAGTCTAAAGAGTTCACTGGTGAGAGAAATGCTGAGTGACAGATTTCATCTCTCCAAATCAGGCAGGAGAGGGCCAGTCCTGGCTTCAGCAAGAAGCAGGGATAAACACCACAGGGATGAGTCCCTTTTCCACCCTCTTTTTAAGCCCTGCACAAGCCTCAGCGTGGGTTTTGCACGACAAACTGATTTTTTTTTTAAGGCCCTTCGTATCAAAATCAAAGTTCCTATCCCCACAAGGACCAGACAGCGGCACTGACTGCTCATTTACAACTCTTACAGATGTCAAATTAATTCACCAAAGGCCAAAATGACAGACTGTCAGCAGCCAGGGGTGTGCAAACACATTTCTACAGGCACGACTCCTATTTTACACAACGTTCAACATGCTGGCATCGATACAAACAATGAACTGTTTTTTCCTTGGTGCACAAAATGTCACTTACTTGCCATCTGCTAGGTTAATGCCTCTAAAGAGAGGATAGTCTTCTGGGCCTGGCTTTCCTGTATGGTCTTCATACAGGAATACAGGAGATCTACCCAACTCCACACCAATTTGCTGGATCCCTTGCTCATTGTAAATTGAGATCAAGAAGGACTGACCTCCTTTCTTCGCTTTTACAGTGGTTAGAATGGAGAAGTCCTCTGGGAAGGGGGAAGCTGGAGTGGAAAAGCAAAGAGGTTAGTGAGGTTTCCTCGAAAATTAATCCCTACACAAACAGTCTACAACATCAGCAGCCCTAAAAACTTAAATAGGGCCAGGTGAAGATCTGTTTTTTTCCCCAAATACTCTGGGGTGAAACCCCTGTGCTGGGGAAACAGAAGCTTTACAAAAGTAGTTGGCTTAAATTTGTGTTATTTGCACCCAACCCTTCCTCAAGAAGGTCCCCCAAAGCTTTTTAGGAGACAAGGCAAAAACTTTCATGGGGGGCTCCAAATGAATTTAAGATGTCCAAGGGACAGAGGAAATCAAGCATCAACACAGTCTTGAAGGGTTTTGTTTAAGGGAGTAGGGAATTGCATCGGGATTTGTCCATTCCAGACGAAAACAGAGGAATTTGTGGTTTTGGCTTTCAGGGTTGCTTCAGACACACACAAAAATAATCTGAGAAAGGAAATAATTCTGGCAATCAGTAGAAAATGCTAATTTGTCTGCTTATTAAACTGCATCTCATCTCCTGGCTTTTTCTCCTCTCAGGAAAGAACTGGGTCTGATCACAGGTGATTTCTGTCTTTATTTCTGCAAGGTTTGGAGGATTAAAGCCATTAAATCCTGTCAGAACAGGGTCAATCTGCAAGGCCAGACAAACACACTTAAAGTTTCGAGTCAATCTGGGCATCACCCTCTTGCAGAAACCCAAATTCCTCCCCACTTGGGGTTTCTCTGCCCTTCAGACTGAAAACAATGAGCCCAAACTGAAAATCCTGGATGCACATCCCAAACAGGGCAGCTTAAAAACCACCACAAGCATTCACAAAGAAGATTTCTTCATCAAATCACACACACAGCCCCCTCAGATGCTGCATTTCAGAGCATGGGGCTTGCAGGGAATCTCCCCTTGGAGGTCCAGGCTCTCCAAAACAAGGATTGCTTTGTATCTCTGGAGAAATCTTCAACCACAGCCGGGCAGAGCAAAGTGGGGCAGCCCCACCATGGGGTTTGTGACACGTGTGGCACCCAGGGGACACTGGGATCCCATTCAGACTGCGGATGTACAGCCAAATAAACCACAAAAAGCATCAAGCTCAGTGCCCAGAAGCTTCAAATAGATTTTCTTCACTATTTTAGGTTTTTCCTAGATGGCATCCCAGGGGGTTTTGACCCAGGGAGGGGATGAGGAATGTGGCAGTGGGGAGTTCTTGGCACCACAGCAAAGTTCAAACACAGAGGCCCTGAGCTCTTCTGCCTGGGAGTTGCTGAAATTTTTAGGAACAGAATGTTTTAAATGTATTTATCTGCCTTCAGCAGGGAAGGGGATGAGGCAGGGGCTGCATCAAAACCAGAACTGCCACAGAGCAAAGGGAGATCACTGAGGATACCTTTCCACCAATTTAATCCCCCTCACCTTGGGTAAATAACATTTGGGAAGCAGCAGAAAGCAGCACTCTGCAGAGAGGCCTCCCAGTCATGAATTAAATGCCATTACAGCCTGATTTATCCCCAGGGCACAGCCCCAGATATTGGGCAAAAGCAGCACTTGATTGTGGTGCCTCCCAGAGGATGCCCTGAGCTTTATCCCCCTCCCCTGTGCACAAACCCTCCTGGAGCACAGAGTCAGGACCATACGCCTTCCTGGCTCCAATTACAGCCTACAGATTTGGGCCTTTTATGTAAAATAGTTCATGTCCAAAATTTCATTAGGAACCCACAATACAGTACCTTTCAACTCGGACAAGCTGCCAACTCATTAAAAAGCTGCTTTTAATTTTTTTTTTCATTATTATCAAAATGTCTCCATGGTGATGCGAGTTTCTCAACCCAAATAATCATAATGGATGAATTATAGCTGACATTACTCTGTTACTGCTCTGCTGTCCTGGCAAAATAACAATGCCTGCACTGTCAGAGCCAGAAAAGAGCCGGGCTGCTGCACGATGGATGAAAACACATCCCCACACACCCCAATACTGATAAATACATCGTCATAAGTACACCAAGCACGGAGAAATTGACCCAAATCCCTCCAAAACAATGGAGACACCCCTCCAACAAAGGCTTTGGGATGGAGTCCTCGCCTTTGATTCACTCCCCAAACGAGCTCACGCTGGGAGATGCTGCGCATCCATCGCTGCGCCAGCGCCGGGGCTGGCTCAGCATCCTCCTCCCACCCTGTGCCCACAGCCTTCCAAAATTGCTCCCTGGGACCTCCTGCAAGGCAGCAGCATGGGGGGAGCCCCCAGTGCTGCTGAAGCTGAAGGAGCTCCAGGGTGGGCACTGTTGAATCCGTGGGATGCTCCAAGGGATGAGCCGGGGTCAGGCTGAGCCTCTCCTCTCTCGAGCAGCACGGTTAAAGGCTGTTGGACAACCTCATGGGCTTCCAAACAGGGCAAGTTGTGATTTTCTTCCTAATCCAGGTGTACCCAAACACAGCCTAAAACAGAGTCCTGCTCCTGGTCTGGGAAGTGCAGGAAAGCTTGAGCTGCTGGACAGCAAAAATCAGGATAAGCAGGGAGCTGATCCCGTTCCTGACACAAACACAAAGCCAGAAGGTGGCATTTCCAGGGCCTTTAAAATGCTCCTCTTCAAAGGAAAGATGTTCTCCAACGGTGTCACCAATTTCTGGCCTTTTCCTTCATCTGAGGAGACTCAACTGTGCAATGACTTGTTTTTCTCAGGGGTGACTGTTCCAGCTCTAACAGAGATTTCTGAGAAGGCAAATGACAATTGGAAATTTGATGGCAGCACACAAATGACATTTTGCTGGCTGCCACTGAAACCCTGGCCTTTCTTGCTTCTCCTGGAAGGGCACAGATTTTGCTGGGAAGCAGGACTTCTTTAGGGAGCCAGGACAAAAAGCATCTTAGCAGATTTTTCTCACTCTTTTGAGCATGAAAAAACAAGTTTTATATATATATATATATATACACATACACATACATCTTGCTTTGCTGGCTGTGGCAGCAGAATGCAAAGCCCATGAAATTACATCTTAGAAAAGCAGCAACTTCTAATTAGCACAGAATATTCTGTGCAGGGCTCATTTGCCAAGGGTGCTCTGGAGCAGAGAGGGAAAGTTCTGCTCCGACCCACCCTCGTGGTGACACAAAAGCCCTAAAACCACATTCCCCTGGGACACTGCCCTGCAATTACTTTGTTATCTTTACCCCCTCTCTCATCTGGGGGCGGGAGCTGAAGTCACATCTTGTGAAGGAGATGAGGAAACATCTGTGGATCTGCTGGAAAACGCTGGGAGTTCTTCACTTGGCTCTTCCCTATTTCCTCAGCAAGCAACAGAGGAGCTTCAATGATTCTGGAAGTTTTCAGAGGGACGGAGCTGCTTCAAACACCCCGTGCTTGTCCAGGTGATGAAATGATGGAAAAGTTGCTCCATAAATCCATCCAGATCTTCTCACCCGAGGAAGATGCAAGCCAAGAACTCAGTGAGGGTGAGGATATCAAAGTAACAAGGTATGAAAGAGACAACCAAGAAAATCTTCTATAATGCTGAATTCTCTGCTGGGACCAGGATTCAGTTTTGTCCTGGGACCAGGATTCAGTTCTCTCCTGGGACCAGGATTCAGTTCTCTCCTGGGACCAGGATTCAGTTCTTCATGCTTGTGTTCCCTGTGTCAGAACTGCTGTGATCCAATCCCCTTGTTCAATAATCAGCCAGAATATTCCAGCCTTGTTTTTACATCTTCAGTTCATCACCGTTTGCTGGTTTCTGTTACATAAAATGACCAGGCAAGACTTCACAGTGGCTACAGAAACTGCTGGCAAGCTCTCCAGTGCACTCCAGCTGGATATTCCAAACTGGAACCATTTCCTTTGAACACTTCTGAGCTTGCAGACACGCAGGCTAAAACTTTAAGTCATTTCAGGAACATGACACGAAGGGACAGGAAGGCACAACCTGTGCAGTGGTGAAATTATCTGTGATCAGAAAGAACTTTCCTGCCCTGGGAAGCAATAAAGACAAATTCAGGGTCTGGTTTGTCCTTCTGCAGACATTTAAACCCAGCTTTAGGCCAGACTGAGCAGCTCCTTTGCTAAGGGCTGGCCATGCAATGATGTCCAGCCTGTCACACGCTGCTCTCCTCTATCCCCGTGCCAGGCTCAGTTTTTAGGTGAGACACAGCCTGGGCTCCTGCTCCCCACGGATTAACTATAATTATTGTCACAGCAGGATAATAACGAAGGCTGAAAATAACCTCAACAAGGAGGGAAGTACAGGAGGGGAGGGTTGGAAGCACATCCCCGGCCCAGCCTCAAAGTCTTCATTTGTGCCTCTGCCAGGCTGGGGCTGATGGATGCCCTGGTTAATTAAGAAGCACTGCTGGTGGCACAGCCCATTAGCTCTGATTTAGCCAATCCATTCATCCCCTCCCAAGCACCGAGGGAGGACGTGTGTGCCTGCTTTGCTTAAATCCCCTCCTGCCTCCCACACCAGGCACAAGAAGCTTCTTTCTGCCTCCTGCCAATCCTGCCTCAGCAAAGGCATTTTCCTCACCAAAGTCCTGCCATGCCTGATTCCAGCATCCCAGCATTCCCCCAGGTGAAACAGGGACACCTGGATGGCTTGGGAAGGAAGGATTCTGGTGGTGACTGCACCTCTCAGGCAGGGAGGAGTTTGGGTCCATAACTTCTTCTTACAAACACGTTTGACTCTGGAGTGATTACGCCTCGGCCTGAAAAATTCAACTCAGGCAGCAACAAAATGGTCAGTGCTCTTCGAGGGCTTTGTGCCTTCCTCTAATGAGCCTCCCATCCCTTCAGACAGCTTTCCTCGGGACATCTGTTCCTGTGGGACAGCCTGTTATTTTTACGTGGCGATTATTTGTGTTAGGAGAGACACCACAGCCCCAGAAGCAGACCCCACTGTGCTTGGCCCTCCCCAGGCACTGAACAAAACACAGCCTTGTGCTCCTCTGCCTCCTCCAGACCTCTGTCCCCAGCTGGGTGTCACCCTGTGAGAACGAGGGAGGAGGAACTTCCCAATCTGGGAGGGAGCAGATGTGGCACGGTGACAGCCACCACCTCGTGCAGATAATTTGATGGCTGGAAACCTGCAGCCCCCTGGAACAGCACCACCACTGCAAACACGCTGGGGAAACGCAGGAATGACACAGAGAAAAGGATCTTCCAAGGGACAAATAAAAAGCTGGACTCACCAGGATACAGCTGCTTTGTCGGGGCACTGAGCTGAGCATCTTTTGTTACTCTGTAAGCAACGTCTGCTTCTTTTGAAGACCTTCTGCTTGTGCAAAACCCTGTGGTTTTTGTGATACCATCAGGTAAATTATGAAAATCTAACACCTTCAAAAGGTCTGCAGGTTCAGCTGCGAAGAGAAAAGGAGAAAGAAGAATTAGGAGACGACAGGAGTGGCACTGCTCGGCCCCAAATCAGCCTTGCAACACACGAATCAATCGTCACAGCCTTAAACCCAGCTGAAATCTGCTTTCAGTATGAGGTTTATGCCAGCTTCAGAGCTGGGCCGTGGTCAAAGGCACTAATTCAGGGCAGAGGGGAGCAGCAGAGCAGCTGTCTGCACCAGGGCAGGGGGCAGAATGCACTGCCCTGTTTGTCCCAGGAGCTGGATTTTCCTGGATGTCTTCACCCAGCCTCCATCACTCAAGTACATCCTGAAGATTAAGCAGCAGGCAGGAAATTCCTGATCTGAGGGAAAGGTTTTGAACCAAGCAGTTCCCACCACACCAATACAAACCTTCCCGTTCTTTCTGCTTAAGTTGGTTGAGGCAAAAATTTATTTGGAAGCAAACACCGGAGTGAGATTCCCTGAGGGACAGAGACCATGCAAAATAATCACACACAAACTCAGACTTCCTGGGATGAGAGAGGGAAACCCACAAGGAATGTTTTGGGATAGGAAGCAAGGTGAGGAGGCAAAGATGCTGGACAAGTGCTGCACAGGCAGCTCAAGCCCAGGCAATTCCCACCAAGCCATTCCCCAGGTATTCCATGTGGGATTCCCACACAGCCACCAGTGCACCCAAAAGTGCAGCTGGATGGCCAAAACCCCACATGTGCTTCACTAAAAAGGGATAAAATCTGAGTTTTGACTAATGGCACGCAGCAAAAGGCTCCTTTCCTCACTCACATCCCATTAGGCTCCGATCCCGAGGTTTTAATTAATGAGGAGACCTTGCCTGACATCGCACACCAGCACAGGCAGGGCTGCTTCACCTCCAGATGTTCAGGTCTTTGGGACATCAATTAAGTCATGCAAGTGAAGCATCTCATTAGCTTCCAAACCTGCATCTCATTAATGTCCTAATCCGCTCTTGCTCACCTCAGCAGAGGTGGAGACTCCAGAAGTGGAACAGTCAGCCCTGAGTTTAAACTCTGAAATGAAATTATTTTGAATTTTGACTCGGTAGCTGGAACCAAACGGCGTCAGAAACATGAACCAGCCCAGCAGGGCCCAAAGCAAACTGGGCTGTGCTGGTTTTGGCTGGGGCAGGGTTAAATCTCACCCTAGCAGCTGATATGGGGCTGGGTTTGGGATTTGGGCTGAACAGAGGGCTGATAACGCGGGGATGTTTTCATTACTGCTGGGCAGGGCTTGCGTAGAAGTCAAAGGATTTTCTGTTCCTTTTTCATCAGGCTGGGGGATGCAGAAGGAGCTGGGAGGGGACACTGATCCAAGGGATATTCCATGCCATGGTGGGGAGTGGGAAAAAGAGGTGGCCATGAAGTGATGGCATTTGTCTTCCCAAAAAACTCCCTTTATTTGTGATAAAGCCCTGCTTTCCATGCCCATGGGGAATGGGAAGAATTCCTTACTTTATTTTCATTGCTTTGCCTATTAAACCACCTTTATCTCAACCTGTAATTATTTTTTCCCCCATTTTTTCTGATTCTCTTGCTTTACCTATTAAATTGTCTTTATCTCAACCCACAATTATTTTTGAACACTTTTTCTGATTCTCTTCCCCATCCCACCGGGCTGCATCCATGGGGAAGGATGCATCAGCACCGAGCACAAACAGCAGTGGGAAGAAAGAGCACAGACAGAGCTTTTATAAAATCAGAAGTTTTGGTTACCAAGAAGCTCAGCCTCAATGTTTGCACGGAAAATTGATGTCCATTGTTAGGCAGCTTTTAAAAGTTTCCACAATCCTGAGAAACTGGGCCCTCAATGAGAGATTACAAACATATGGCAAAGCCAAGGGAACAGTGCAGATAATAAAGGAGCTGAGGGAGCCTGGCCTGAGCAGCAAACGGCTGGAATATTTCCTCATCCCTCATCCTCATCAGACACCGGGTGCATGACACATTTGTCTGAGCTGTCCTTGCCACTCGGATCTTCCCCCTGCCTTCAACCATGTCTTATTCCACACAAAATACCTGCACATCTACAGCCCAAGCCGTGTTCAGGCAACCAAAATGCAATAAAACTCCATCCCTGCCTCCAGTCACATCCCTGTGCTCCCAGAGCCACAGAGCAGCCAGCTCCTGAGCTGCCTCCAACATTTATTTAGGGAGGAGAGCGGGGGAAAAGGCGCAGGCAAGGGGGAAGGGATGTGAATTCCAGACTCCTGACATCAGCTGGGTCCCTGTGCCAGGTGTGGGGGGTTGGAGCTCTGTGTGCACATCCAGAGGTGCTCACAGGAATAGGAACATCTGCAGAGGAATCCATCCTCTGCATGGATCCATCTGTGGGGACAAAAGTGCCCCTGCAGCGGTCACAGGGAGGTGATGGAGCCTCAGTGGGGCTGGAGCTGCTCCAGGAGCCACCAGCCACAGGTTTGGAGCTCCAGCCCCTGCCTGGAGCCCTCTGAGCAACCCCAACCCACCCCCAGTGCTCTGGTGCAGCACTTCTCGTCCCTAAAGGATGATCCAGGCACCTGCACTGCCTCCAAACACTGCAATTCATCTTCATTCCCCAGGAAGATCCTCTGTGCCTCCTGAACGATGATGAATTAGGTCAGAGCGACATATGAAAGTAGAAAACCAGCCTGGTGCTGCACAAAGCAACTGCAAAGCAGGCAGGTGACCAGCAGGAGAGGGAATCCTCTGTTCCCAGTGTCCCACCTCTCCTGGAAATCAGGGAGGGGGTGAGGAGCCAGCCAAAGCCCCACAAAAGCCCTCTCATCACTGAGCGGGATTTCAGCAGCAGGAAAAGCCCCAGCTCTGCCCAGAGAGATGAGCTGCACACAGCAGCAGCTCTCATTCCTGCCCAGCCAAGCAATTCAGTCATTTCCACATGATTTTTCAGCCAAATCCAAGCTCTGCAATGTCCTGTAGGAGCTGTGAGGGCACCGTGCACAGGAGGACAGAGACCCGACTGACCGAATTCCAGGGGATTTCTCACAGGTTTGCTCTGGGCTTGGCCTCCATCCGAGAGCTGGACAAGCTGTGGCTTTATGAAAGCTTCCTTTTCACTCTCTGTGTGGTGAATCACATCCCTGTGCAGCATCTCACACAGGATCATTCTCTGCTCGAGGTGCACAGGCACCAGCTCAGCCCCTGCCGGGTCGATGTGCCCAGCACACAGAGAAACAAACCCTAAATACCCCAAATGTTACCAAAATCAGACCAGAGGCTGCCCCGGAAACCTGCAGTCCTTAAATAAAACCAAAAAGGAGCTTGACTTCCCATTTTAACTCAGCAGAGATGGCAGGGCCTGAACGTGCTTGCAATGCCCAGAGAAGAAATAATAGTGAAGGGCATTGGAGGAAGGGACAGAGGGATAAAAATTAGTGCCAGAAGTTTGGCTTTTTTTCAGTTGCAGGGGAATGTGGAACAAAGTGATTGTCACATCCCTGGAAGTGTCCGAGGCCAGGTTGGACAGGGCTCAGAGCCACCTGGGCTGGTGAAAGGTGTCCCTGCCCATGGGACCCTCATCACTCCGTGATTTGGTGATTCCGTGAATGATTTGATGAAGAACCAACAGCGGCAAAAAGAGGAATTAAATCCCGAATTCCTCCACCACCCACAACTAAGCACAATCTATCTGTGATCACCTGATTCCTAATCCCTTAAACACCTTTTAAAACCTGGATCAGAGGCTGCTGATATTAAATTTATCACTCTGCCCTGACCCAGCAGCGGCCAACAGAGGCTTTTTCTTTCTCTCATTTCAATATTAGAGCAAACCAAGCAGGATTCTTTGACACAAACCCCTGGCTTTGGGCTGGACATCCACCTGCCACCACCACCACAGCCAAACCACCCTCTTGGACTCAGCCAGGAGCAGAAAAATCCCCCCAGAACTCCAAAGGAAACCAGAATTTAAGCCATCATTAACATCCACCAGTAAATATCTGAGCACATCAAACCCCCCCTGCCCGGGGACAAACCCCATTCCCAACCCTCCTTCCCCTGACTGTTCCTTAAGACAAATTTTTAGAGGAAAAGATGCCTTAAACCCTGCTGATCCTTCAGGATATGTGCAATAACAAACAAGGGTTTTATTTCAATCCATTACACCTGTCAGTCACAGAGCACAGCACAACCAGCCCTGCTTCAGCCACTGCAGGGAAGAGCAGGGAAACACTTTCTCCACTCAACCATTATCCAAAGGTTAAATAATTCGATTTCGCATCCTAATTTTTGGTTTTTCCTCCTAATTTCATCTTCCCTGGCCAAGGCATCCCACAGGGAATGCTGTCCTGTGCTTGTGCACTCCTGCAAGGGCTCAGGGGGTCAGCCCAAGGAGGGCACACACCACCAGTTCCCCAGCTTGATGCTCCTAAAAGGGGGATGGAGCAGCAGGAAAATAAGGAAAATAACTGAATATTATTCTCCCCTCAAAAAAAACCCCCGACAAAACAACATAAAACCAAACCAAAACAACCCCAAACCAAATCAAACAACCCCAAAACAACCAAAAGAACCCCCCAACAAACCAAAACAACCCCAAACCCACCGAAACAACCCCAAACCAACCAAAACAACCCCAAACCCACCGAAACAACCCCAAACCAACCCCAAACCAAAACAACCCCAAACCCACCAAAACAACCCCAAACCAAACAAGCTCCCAACAAACCAAAACAATCTCAAACCAACCCCAAATGAAACAAAACAACCCGAAACCAAACAAAACAACCCCAAACCAACCGAAACACCAAAAATACCCCACAGAAAACCCCAAGAACCCAGTGGAAATATTGCTCCTGAAATTCAGTGCAAGGCGGAGCTGCAGCCCCTGCACTGCAAATCCCAGCCTCAGCCAGAAGTCATTCATCTAAGCCGTATTTATGCCTGTAATAATCATTTCTAACACCTGAAGCAAAGCTCTTGAACAAGCCCAAAGCCCTCCTGTAAGTCACTCATGTGTTACTTGTGCATATCCGTGTTCCCAGCGTCTGAAAAATTACCAAGTCGCAGGCGGCAAACCTCAAAACAAATCTCATTTTTCAAGGTCTTTAATTAAATCCCGATCCCCAAGGAAAGCCACGGTGTTTAAACTCATCACTGAGCTGAGGGCTGGAGCTCCTGAGGATCACCAGGGCTGGGGACAGACATTTTCCGTGCTTTCCCAGTTCTCCCAGTGCAGTGAACTGGGCAGCACTGGACAAAATGCAAAGCCAGGCTTTTGAAAAGAGCATGGTCCGGATTCCAGGGAATTCTAAAGCTGAGCTCTGACAAACCTGGTCTATGGAAGATTCCCTGCCCATGGCAGGGGTGGAATGAGATGAGCTTTAAGGTCCCTCCCAACCCAAACCAGTCTGGGATTCTGTGACAAAATTCAGGGGATTCCCTGGAATCTTTCTTCAACTTTTTGCCTTCCACCACCCTTCAAAGTGGAAAAAATTCAGCTGGAGACACAAATTTACTGTGCACAGCTGCCCTGTTGTTGTGTTAACGCCACAACTGAGACATTTGGGGGTCTGCAGGAGGGGTCAGCAGCCTGGAACAGGAATATTCTTCCATATTCGGATTTGGAGCAGCCAAAGGACATCCCAAAGACCTTCAGGACTTAATTCTGCAGCTCTTAGTCATGCTGTGGTTTATGTGCAAGGGTTTGAGGCCATAAGGTGAAGAATGAAAAAGCATTCCCAGTTCATCCCAGGTGCCCTCTGCAACTTCCTCATCCTTTACCACCAATCCCACCGGGCTGGGGATTTGCATCCCAGCAGCAGGGATGCAGATTTACTGGGAAGTAAAGCCTTCTTATAGGAACAAGCAACAGAAAATTGTCATTTGTCTCCCAGCAAGCAGCGACAGCAAATAAAGCAAATAAGGATTATTTAAAGAGCAGCATCTCCCTGAAAAGAATTTCAAGACTTCCACGATCCCAGGTTGCTCCAAGCCCCATCCAGCCTGGCCTCGGACACTTGCAGGGATGGGGAATCCATGATTTCTCTGGACAACCCGTGCCAGGCCTCCCCACCCTCACAGGGAGGCTGTTCCATATTTTTAAGGGAAAAGGCATTTTCCAGCAGAACCCCAAACCATGAGGGGTCAGAGCAGCTGCTGAGGGACAGGAGGAGCCATCTGTGACCCCAAAGCTTTAATCCCAACCTGGAAAACCCAGGTCAGAGTCCCCCTGGGAGGGAACTGAGAATGCCCACGACAGAGGGACTGGTGCTCCACATTGCCCCAAAGAAACCCTTTCCCTTCCAGCTTTACCAGCCTTGGCTTCTTTAAGTACTTTTCCAAGATATTCTTAGCCCTAAATAAACACTCAATTATTGCCTTTGGAGCCGGGCAGGGCAGAGCCCTTTCCCTGGGCTCCAGGTTTCTCACTCCCCAGAGGCTGACAGGAACATCTGGGCTTAGATTTGGAATTAAATACAAAAAAAAGTATTTATATCTTATATCCTAATTTAGGTATATTCTATTTAATTATTCCTAGAGTTCCTGTCAGATCCATAAGAAATAAAAGCAAGTGAGGACTGGAAGCTGCTTCCCCTTAGTGATGCTTTTTTTATGGAGCTGGGAGTCTCCTTTCCATGCTTTTAGGATTTCAACAATTTTGACTCCTTATCTAAACACTTTTCACCACAGCTGACCCGGCTGCAGCCTGGGGTGACTGACTAAAGCAGGGTGGCAGAGGCTAAAATAAAACGAGGCTTAAAATAAGAATATCAAGCTCCGGTTGCCGTTGCTCCAGCATCTTTTGGATGGGCTTAACAGAGCCTCTTAAATTCTTCAGCATCCCAGCAGCCCAATAAAACACAATTCTTTATTTGGACAAAGAGAAAAGGCATTTTAAGGAGGAGAATCAAGGAATGAGAGCTGCAGGATTGAAGATATTAAAAAGTTTTGTTCCCCAGGAAGGGGCAGAATAGAGGGAATAAAAAAAAAGCCAGCTACGGAAGGGGTCAGGACTCATCTGCTCCTCCCAAGAGCTGCCACAGAGCTGTGTCAATTCACACTGCTCCAGATTGCTGAATATTTCACCAATGACTCATGACATCCCCTTATTTATTTATTTTTTCTTTTAAAAAAGCCCAAATAGTCCCAACTGGGAACAAAGGAAACCATTATGGCAGGGTCAGATTGGAAGGATCCTACGTGTAATCCCAAAAGGAAAAGAAAGAAATCCAGAACTGATCCTGGAGCAGCTCAGAGACTCCATTAAATTCAAAGAATCAAATAATCCTTGTTCCTTTGAGCAGAAATCCTTTTTTTTTTTAATTTTAAATAACCAATCATTGGGGTTTCTAACAAAGCCATGGTGTTAGCAGCTAACAGTGAGCAAAGAGCAAGGTTTTCCTTCATGGAATAGAATTCAACAATCTGCTGCAAATTCCATGCAAAACTTACAGATACAATGCCCAGAAATCAGGCAAATGTCAAGGATTTGGGGGGAAATCCCAGCCCTGTTCAAGAGCAGCAAAAATCCCGCTCATTTTAGGAGCTGAGGATTTGGGATTCTCCCCTAGGAGGGGGAAAAAAGAACCCAGCAGTAAAGGGATGGCTCAGAGGAGGAGGATGGGCTTCTCCTGGAGCAGATCCAGCCAGGAAAATCCCTGTCCAGGAAAATCCCTGTCCCACGGCAGCCTGGGAGCCAGGACATGTCCCTGCACAGTCAAGGGACAAAAATCCATCCCTGGACACTTGGGGACAGTGGCTACTCCAGGACAGCAGCACCCACACCAGGGATTTCACCACTTCCAAGGATCTGCTGCCCCCCATCGCCACAAATCCTGGGAAAAAGCGATGGAGAAACCCCAGGGAGCACGGAAAGGGGGTGGTGGGGTCCCTAAAAGGGCAGGTGTGAGGGTGCAAAGGCAACCCACAGCATTTCCCTTTCCCTGCTCGTGGGCAGGGATCAGTGGGATTCTCCCTGGGTTTCCCCAGTTGTCCCCAAGGCAGGTCCAGGGCACAAATTCTTCCTTGCTGAAGGAAAATCCCCATCCATGGAGCAAGAAAAAAGCACAAAGCCTTTCAGAGCAGAGCCCAAGTGAAGCCCTGTCACCCTCTGACCCACATCAGTGACTGCTCAGTGTCCAGGGAATTTTTAGGAGCTCACCATGACAGCAGGATCAGAGGAATGAGGTGAATCACCAGCTCCAGGGGCGGTCCTTGCTCTCCTCACATCCCACCCTGCCCACAGGGCTGCTCCCATCCCATCCCATCCCAGCCAGCCCTGATCCAAGAGAGCTTCCCAAGCTCCCCCCTCCATGTGGAGCAAGAATTTCTGGGTCACTGTGACATTTTGGGAAGCGTTCCAGCCCAAGTTTCCTTCCTGGCAGTAGCCTTGCCCTTTGAACGACTGAGGGTGAATGGAGGCTGGAATTCTGGGAGCTGTGGAAGCTCCAAACTCACGCCCTCAGCAGCTCCATAGATGGAAAAGGTGATGGAGCAAGACCTCAACTTCGGAATGATTCACTGAGAGCTCTTACAGGGAGCTGGGTTTAGGAGCAGCTCCTTAAAACCAGCCCTAAGGGGATGCAAGTTCTGTCCCTCCCACCCCCAGGCTCTGCTTTTTTACACAAAATCCCATTTTTAAATCATGGTAAGGCCCCTGGATTGCCTCAGTCCTCAGGGAGCACATGGAGATGGACCAGCAAGAGATGGAAATCACATCCAAGGAGTCTGTCATTCCTCCCAAGGAAAACCTTAGAATCCTCTGCAGGTGGAGCATTGAGGTTTTCCAAGACTTTTGACAAGGGGGAATGGCTTTGAACCCACAGAGGGCAGGTTTAGATGGGAAATTGGGAATAAATTCTTCCCTGGGAGGGCGGTGAGGCCTTTCCCAGTTTTTCTCCTCTGCCATGGGACTCACTCCTAAGCACAGGGACTCAGGTGCATCTGAAGGTGGAAAAGGACATTTCAACCTTTTATCTTTGCTCTGAAGAGCCCCAGTGTTCCCAGACAACCTGGCACGGGGACAGCAGTTCCATTTTCAAAGCAATTTGTAATAATCAACCACTTAAAGCCCTGCAAGGCTTAATTAGGGCCTGAGCTTGCAGCACATGAAAATCAACAAGAAGCTTTGCAATCAAGTTTTAATGGGGTGCAGAAGAGTAATTCCTGCAAGGAAGCATCCAAAGCTGGCAGGATCATTTCCCAGAGAAGGGGAAGGACCAAAGGAGACCTGGCCTAAGAGCCTTGTGAGAGGCAGCATGAGCAACTCTCTCATTGACCTCAAAACCTCCCAGAAAGGAACAAAATTCACCAGCTAAATTGGGTTTTTCCTGCAAAAATCAATTCCCTGCAGCCCCTCTGGGTCGTTTCATGTGGGTGATGGTCTCTCTGCATCCCAAGGGGGTCACTGGGGTGGGAACTGCACCAGACTGGAGCCATCCTACACAATCCCAGAGTGGTGTCCTCCACCCAGGAAATCCCAGCCCATCCCTGTGGGATTTATATGGGATGTTTGCAGGCAGCCAGCAGCCTCTGTGGGTGTCAGAGCAATTTGGGAACAGAGTGAGCAAAAATATGGGCTTTTTTCCCCCCATCCTGTGTCAGGGGAAGTCCTGGACTGCTCCAGGACCCACAGAAGCAGCCCACAGCCTTATAGTGATGCCTTAGGTTTTAACTTTTATATTTTCAAATTCTGTACTGCTCAGAGTGTAACTCTGAAGTTCCTTGGAGCCTGTAATTCCTGCTCTCTCGTACTGGGCAGACATAACAAAGCCTCTCCAGGCTTTGCCTTCAAGGACAACCAGGCTGTTTTTAGGCCCAAAATGTGTAAACCAAAGGTTCTAAGGGGGGCAAGCTGAGGGGAATTACATCATTAAACTGGGGCTTTAATTGGAGAATGAACCCTGATATGCAAATGATCCAAACCTATAAAAGTGTGAAGAACTCATGACCTGGGGTCCATCTTGGGGTCCAATTTTTGGAAGCAGCCTCTGGCTCCCCCAGGGTGTACCTTGAAGGCCCTTCAAATAAATACCTGTCTTTATTCCCTTACTCTTGTCTAGTCTCTGTTTCTAGGTGGCTGCAGGAGGCATCAATAGGATAACCAACACCACATCTCTCGACACTTCAGGGCTGTCAAAAAGGATCATAAAGGCATCTTTAGATTGAATTTTGTGCCCAGGAAAACACCACGGCAAAGGATTCTGCTCCCTCTCAGCATCTTCCAGCAGCACTCAGGGAAAAGCGGGAGATGCTGAAGAAACTGGAGCAGGATGTCCAACAACCACAGCTGGAGCTGTGGTGTGAGGACACAGGGGACAAGAGGGACAGGCAGCATCTTTTATCTAGACCAACAATCTGGAAAAAGCAGCCAAAACCAACAAACTCTGGGGGAATGTGAATGATTCTGGGATTAATCCCCTCTGGTCCAGCCCTTTGCTGAGTGGCTGGGCCAGCCCTGAGCTTAATTAATCACATTAACACAAGCACCTGCAGAATCAGCATCACTTCCAGCCCGCTAAACCCAGCTCAAGGCAGGCCTCGCACATCACATCACCACTTCAAAGGCAGCAAATTCCCCTCGGGCACTGCCCCACGCCCAGGTAAGCCCAGGTGGGATGGTCCCGAAAATACAGGAATTCAGGAGTTAAAGATTCATTTCCATGCGCTGTGGGTTTTTCAGTTGTCTGCAAAGTTAATGGGAGCAGGCAGAAGTAATTTCATTTTTAAATATTTCATTGGATGATTTTTTAAAAAAAGCCCAACACTGAATTATTTCCAGCCCTACTCTATACTCCAATATTTCGACACGGGGAGAGAAATGTAAAACCAATTATTTCCCTCAGATGCTTAAACCAACCAACTCGGAGCATTTAGTTCATATCTGATTCTCCTCAAAAATATTGCCAGCAGGCAAATTTCAAATTAATACCTGCTTGACTTCATGAAAAGTGTTTCTGAAGCTTGTTTCCCAAAATTTTCTCCGGAGCATTAATTCCTGAGTTTATATAACCCACACTGCACCACACAGGTGCTGCTTTCACGGGAAGAGCAGGAGGAAAAAAGCCCAGAATTCACCAGAGTTTCATCCCTTCTCAGCCCCCAAGGAGCTGAGATGCCCTCAAGGGACGTTTTTGAGAGCAGGGAGAAATCCACCACTTAAATTCCCCGTTCCCAGTGATTTTCTCACTTTTAATCCACATTTATCCAGCAGGTCTTGTCCCCAATTAGGTGTTTAAATGGATTTCTTTGTGAACATCACCAGGGAATGTTATTTTACTTTAGGCCAGCAGGGTTTTTTTTTATAATAATATAGAATCTGGTGATCCCAAACATGCAGCAGAGGCTCATCCAAGCACAGCATCCAGCTCCCATTCCCTTCCCATTTCCCATTATAAATAAAACACGGGGACAGGGTGTATTTCCCTGCTGCCCACGTTCAGAAATGGCACCTTCTGGTGGGTTTTTGCATTAAAATCCCGGGATTTCTCCCCACCCATCCCCGGGCTCAGGGAGAAGGTTTGATCCCATGAACTGAGCACATCCAGAGGGATTAGGGCAGCTCCGGGAAACTCCAGCTCAGCCTTGACAGAGCTTTGTGATCTCTGCTCCTCGGTCATTAGGGGAGAAAGGCAACCCCATTAACCCACCCCCGAGCGGCATCTGCATTACAAACAGCGCTCAGGAGCCCAATCGGGGCTAATTACCCAGCTAATTAGCCAGCTCCTCCCTCTCCATCCCACCTGCCATGGGGATAGAAACCTCTCTAAGGGGATAGAAACCCCTCTCCATG
>VZRV01010321.1:2020-36171 GCA_013398115.1 Falcunculus frontatus
CCCCCCAAACGGCCTCACAAAGCCCAGAACAGCCGGGGGCCTCTGTTCCCCCCATTTGGTTCTGAGCAAAAAGCTGCTCTCACACATCTGGGGGTTCCTTTTCCTTTTCACCCCCCTTTTTCTCACATTCCCACTCAAACACCCCCAAGGACAGTATTTCCTCTTGAAGAAAAGAAAACCCGTCTCAGAAATGTCTGAAAGCAGCTAAGCAGGGATAAAAGCAAGTACATAAAATCAGCATAACGTAATAAAAATTCAGAATGTATCTCAAGGCCTAGAAATCTTCATGAGCAAGAAAAATACCAGATTTGTTCTGGTTTTACTGTAAATCTCGTTTTTAAGAGAGTCACACTGATGGGAGAAAATTAAAATAACTTTTCGATAGTTCTAGACAAAATACACTGCTAATTTCTTTCACTTTTATTTTCCCCATAGCTTACTGCTTAGAGTGAATCTGAAAGACAGTTTGCACTGCTGCCAAGCCTGCTCAGAGTTTATTCTGGAGTCTCACTGTTCTCCTCATGCAGTGTCATGTAGCTGCCTGCTTTGCTAAATCCAACCCAGTGACAGCCAGTGACCACCAAATTGTCCTTCTGCTGACGAAACCCCCTCACCAGCCTGCTGCCTTCCTCCTGCTCTAACTGCCAGGGAAGCATTTTTCCCTGGAGTGATGCAGTGTGTTGCTCCTGTCTCCTGTTCTCCTGATTTTGGGATCTTGAGCTTTGTAATTAAGATGTGTCCAACTCCCGTCTCCTCACCCCTCATTTTCAGAGGTCTCAGCTCCTCTGCCTGCACACACAGTTGAGGGGTGGCTGCTCTAAATCACCTCCAAAAGCCTGCCTGAGCCTGAAGTGCTCAGAGTTGGTAACTGCTTCAGAAAATACCATTTGACAGCAAAATTGTTAATTTTCCAGCGAGTGAAGCTGAGAAATTGCTGGGATTCACATTAATGGATTTTTAAGGGGAAACATTATCTGCTTGGCTGCCAGTAATGTTTCAAGATCTAGATGGGGCTGGAAGCAGGATCTGAGCTCCCTTGTGGCTCACATGCCCTGGCTGGGGGGGAAAAGTAATTCTTGAGGGGCTGGAACTCCATGGCCAGTGAGCAAGAGGAGCTTTCATCTCCCTAAACCATGGGATGGCCATTTCCATTTATGCCCAAATTATCACTGGGGGCAGAGTGAGAGATCTCACTTCATATGGTGTTTTTAAGTCAAAGTCAAAGCACTATTGCCAGCTTTATATTCACAGCTCTGAAGAACTGAAATGCTCTCCTAAAACCAAGCATCCAATGAGTGTCTGAGGATGCTGCAGGAACAGGGAGCCAGCACAGGCACTGCAGGCTCTGTCAGTCTTGGCTCTGTCTTCTACTTCCCTGCAGCCATGGGGAGTGGGGATGGGTGACCCCCATCCAGAGCCTGAATGAGGGCAGGTTCCTCTGCTAAGGAGCTGTAGAGAAAGAGGGATCTCTGGCTACTAATGCTGGCTTGGGCAACCAGAGACTCATCCTGGCATGAGGAAAAGTGTGAGGAAGATGTATGGGAGAGCTGCAGACAGCACATCACATCACACTGCTGTGAGAAACCAGTTAGGAAATAGCAGAGCAGGTGGAGGCATCTCCAAAGCAAAGGCAGTACCAGAGCTGGGAATTTCTCCCCACTGATGTATTTGATCTCTTCCCCAGGGCAAAGTGGCCATGAGCTCTTCCAGCCCCGTGGTGGCAGTGTCGTTACCACCCCCATCCCAGGCCAGACCCTCACCCGTCAGCACTGGGGAGATCTTCAAGCTTCCAGGGAGGCTGAGTGAGTAGAGGTTAAGCAAGTCAATGCTGCTCTAAAAGGAGTTCCCATGGGTGGGACACCATGGCTGCACCCACCGTGTCCCACCCAGGGACCATTCCCTGCAGGCAAGGGGGACAAGGCATCATCAGGGTTCATTTTCTCTCTTTGTGGTGTTTTTGACCTGTGAGTGCTCAATGTAGAGGGAAAGTTTGGTGATGGAGAAGAAGCCCCACCCTGCCACTCAGCAGTTTTGAGGACAGAGTTGTTTCAGAGGCTGCTCATGGTTTCAGGAATCCAGCCCTCACTGTGGAGCAAGGATGACGTGATCCACTGGCTACGATGGGCTGAGAAGGAATATTCCCTGCGGCCGACTGACGAGAGCAAGTTCGAAATGAACGGCAAAGCCTTGTGCATCCTCACCAAGGATGACTTCAGACACCGAGCTCCGAGCTCAGGTTAGAGCCAGTGCGAGGGGGTTTGTGAGCATCATCCCAGCACCAGCTGTGCTCTGCTGAGAGGGCTCGATGGGTCCCAGCAGAGCAGGCTTTGTGCTGGATATGAGGACAGCTCTTCCTTACTCTGGTCCATCTGGACTGCAAATACTTTGGGATGGGGAATAACCCCATACTCTGTAGTTCAGAATCTCAGCGACATTACCTGGGAGGGACCATTGTCCAAAGTCACCTGAGCAGAGTTTCCCTCCCTGCAGGGGATGTGCTTTATGAAATACTCCAGTTCATTAAGACTCAGAGAAGAGCTCTGGTGTGCAGCCCCTTGCTGAACTCGCCCTTCAGGAAAGCCAGGAGCACGGAGGAAGGTACGATGGGAGACAAATATCCCGGGAGAACGGCCGTGTCCATCAGGCAGAACCTGCCTGCAGCCCCAGTGGGTTGCCCACACCTGGGGCTTGGAGCTCAGCCTGCTGAAAGCATCCCACACCACCTGAGAGAGGCAACCAGGCCTAGCAAGTCCAGATCATCTGGGAAGTTTGTAGTGATGCAGCAGGTCAGAACCAGCGCTAGGCAGCACCAGGGGTCCATGGTGAACTGGCAAGGCTGTGACTTCCCTGAGAAGTCTGCCTGCAGACTGAGATTTGGATCAGGGAGGGTCAACAGCCAGGCAGAGGCACAGCCCTGCTGGAGAGCAGTCCTGCAACATAGCTGGGAAAGGGCTGAGGAGCCAGGGCTGAGCTTACACACAGCTTCTGGGTTAGTGGGTGGGGTGGGGAGAGGCCCCAGGTGAGGCTGGTGGGGGCCAATGAGGCTTCTTCGTGCCCTTGGGGGGCCCAGGTAGGAGTCAGGGTGGGGTTGGATTGGTGTCAGGGGCTGGATGTGTGCAGAGGTGGATCTGGGAGCACCTTCCTGGGCTCTTCTGCTGGTTCCTGGGCTCTTCTGCTGGTTCATGTGTAAGCTAATTAGCATAGTAAGTCCCCACAACAATTTACCAGGGGGTGCCTGTGCTCTGGGGCATTTTCCTATTCCAGTTTTTCTTCTGCATCTGACCCTTACCCTACCTGGCATCTCCTCTTAACCCTCCTGGACTTTCTGTTGCTCCCGCCTTAGGAAAATCCCAGGCTTTCCTCAGCACCCTCCTCCTCTGCCTGGGCTGGTACCAGGCTGAGAACCACCCTGGGCTGTCCCTCCCCTCCTGTTTCAGGGCTTTGCAAGCTCTGGGACCTGCCCTAATGTGCCACAGGGTGTTTATTAGGGGTTTTTTGCAGGTGGAGACTGCAGTGCTGAGGCTGCTCCAGTTGTTTCCTCATGGCTGGGCTGTTCAGAGGAACTGGGCTGTTCAGAGCAGCCCCCGTTCCACAGCCACGCGCAGCCGCTGAACCTCTCCCAGCACAGCTCAGAGAGTAGCTGCAGGCCAGGTGCCATCTGCTCTTTTCCTGCAACCCTGTCGGCCCCAGTGGATGGGAAAATTGCAGGTAATTACGAATTTATAGCCTTGTTCCTCGGGGAAATGAGATGGTGCTTTGTCCTGTCTGCCCATCTGTCTCCCTTCCCTTCATTCCACGCTTTTTCACCTCAGTTTCCCCACCTGAAAAATTGTAATTGTTCTGAGATCTTGCACTAAAAGTGCTGTGCCTGAGCTCTGGGTTCTCCTCGTATTTATTGTCACTGCTAAATGCTCAATCCTTCTGCTGAGCCACCCTCACTGGGGCACAGTGGGAGCTCTGTGACCATGAATGCCCCCATGCTCAGACTGCAGGCTGCTCTGGGAATACGTGTACCAGCTCCTGTCCGACCGCCGCTACGAGCCCTACATCAGGTGGGAGGACAAGGACGCCAAGGTCTTCCGAGTCGTCAACCCCAACGGGCTTGCCCAGCTCTGGGGCAACCACAAGGTAGATGCATTTGAGAGTGAATTTGTCATCCCTGAGAACAAATTTGTCATCCCTGGGCTTCTGCATGTCCCTTTCATGACCTGTTCCCCAGAGCTGATGGCCCAGGGACTGGGGAGGGGGACACAGTGGGTGCAGGGTGAGTGAGAGATGCCAGCCTGGTGGTTAAAGGGATTTTCTCATCCCTTGGAAAGCAAATCATGAAGCCAGTCTGGGTTAGAGGCCCACACTACAGAGCCACAATGCTCCAAACCACCTCATATGTCCCATGTGTGGTCCTGCTGCACACAGACCCAAACCAAGTGTTGCTCCTTGCTTTTGCTCAACATCCCATCATTCTTTTCTCCTTCCAGAACCGGATGAACATGACCTATGAGAAGATGTCACGAGCACTCAGACACTACTACAAACTCAACATCATCAAAAAGGAGCCAGGGCAGAAGCTGTTGTTCAGGTGAGGTGGAGCAGAACAGAGAAAGGAGCTGCCTGGGACAGCACGGATGGGGCACAGAAAGGTGATGAGCTGCAGGTGCTGGCAGCTGCTTCATCCAGCAACATCCTCCCCTGCACATACCCCAGTGGGTTTGTGTCCAGGCTCTGTCCTGTGCCAGCTGGGATCTCAGTGCTTTCTGGGATCCTCAGCAAAGCCCAAGGATGACAAATCCCCTCCGAGCTCCAGAGCTCAGCTGATCACAGAATCCTGGAATGGTTTGGGTTGGAGGGACCTTAAAGCTCATCTCATTCCCCCCCCTGCCATGGGCAGGGACACCTTCCACTCTCCCAGGTTGCTCCAAGCCCTGTCCAGCCTGGCCTTGTTGAGGGCAAAGGCTCCTGCATTTACAGCCTGGTTTGGGGCTGGGTTTGGGTGTGCCCTTAAAGTCATCACAAAAACGTATTTCAGGTTTTTGAAGACTCCTGGGGAGGTTGTCCATGAGAAATCCAGCAAACTGGAGCAGCTGGAGAATGAGGACCATGAAGATTTGAAGGAAGACCCACTGGAGGTTTCACCATAGTAAAACTTTGGAGGTTTCACTTCAGTGCATCACAGAGAGACTTGTGCTTTGCTGGGAAGTGCTGGTGTCTCTTGCCTCTCCTGGACAGAAGGCCCCAGAGCTGGCCTGGATTTCAAACCCTGCCGTGAGCCACAGCTGGGACATCTCTGGGGCTTCTTTAGTAAAACACACCCAGAAGCTGTCCCCCAGCCCCAGAAGTGCAGGTGAACGTGTGGGCTGGTCTTCTGCTGGTTTCTCTCCTGCCCTCGGGGAGGGAATGTGATATCTTTGCTCTGAAATTTTGATGCTTGCCTTTAAGGTGTAAACTCGTGGAAAAGATCTCTCTGTTCTTACAGCGAGATGTGCTGAGCAGAGCAGAGCACGTGCTCCAGGCTGAGCATCTGCTGTGCTGCTTCGGCAGCGAGTGCTGTCCCCAGGGGTGAACTGTCCCCAGGGGTGAACTGTCCCCAGGGCTGTCCCCAGGTGTGAACTGTCCCCAGGGCTGTCCCCAGGTGTGAACGTGCTGCTCTGAACCTGAGCCATTTCCCCGACTTGAACATGGACTGGTGTTGCAGATACAGTGCACGCTGGACCCTCACTGCCTCCTGTGATGTTGCTCCTGGGATTATGGTTAGGAGTGTGCTGAAATACCTGCCTGGATCAGGCCTGGCTGAAGCTCCAGGCTCCATGGTTTCCCTAAGCTGGTATTCACTTTAACTCCTTTCCCTCCAGGTAATGACTTCTGTAATTAGCTGATTAAATAATGTGAAAAGAAACAAAGCCAGTAATGAATATGACCCCACTCATGGTCAGATATGTGGTTATTTGCTTTGAGTTTGAAGCAAAGGAATACCTGAAGTGAGCAGAGTGTCTGTGTGTGAGTGTGAAAACAGAAAATACCCACTACTGTTTTCACTTTGCTTTCCACAGAGGAAATAAAAATGCTGTGACTGGAAGGCTGAAAATTTCACTTCTTGCTGTTTGAAGGTCTGAAACTGGGAAATCCAAGCTTTCCTCATTTAAAACTGGCTCCTGTGGGCACCCAGATCTTGCTCCCAACATCTTTCAGCATCTCCTAAGCCAGAGGTCACAAGTCTGAGCTGCTCAGCAGCTGATGGGTGAGCACAGCACAAACACGTGGTTGCACCATGAGGTTTCCACCAAAACTGGTTACTGCCAACCTGAAAGTACAGTCCCTTTGGCTGTAACTGGTCTTGCTCCTGCAAAACTGCTTTAAGCTGCAGCCTAGAGATGCTAGTGGGCAGTAGCCAGTAGGAGACAGCGGTGGGATGGGTGGTGGCTGGTGGGCAAAGCTTCAGCAGTACATCATCTCTGGAAAACTGGCTGAGGAGATTCACTTCCAGAAAAAATCAGCAGCTCATTGGCAAAACAAAGGTGCTTGAGAATTCGAGTGGTGGAGGAGAAGGAAATGAGAAACTCTGGTGGGGCAAATGAGTGTAAGATCACAGCCTGGGGAGATCCTGGCTAGGAAGGGAGGCCACAATCCCTGCTAGGAGAGGGGGGTAAAGGTTCCCCAGCACACACCAAGATGCAGCCTGGGGATGCCCCACAGCAGGGAGGTGCAGTGAAGCACCCAAACCTCATCCTTCCCTCCACAAAGGGTGCTTTTTGTCCCAGGGAAAAGCCAAACCAAATCTTTCTTGGGGTGAAATCCTTCAGCTTTGGTGGGACAGCAGCTCCCCTTCCCTGGGAACTGTCATGTCCTGGCCCTGTGCCACTCTTGGGATATGCACCCATGGGTGCCTTTTTCCTGATCTCCTCTTTCCACTCCACTTTCTTGTCATGGAAACAGCCCTGACAGCTCCTGAGGATCCCACTGCTTCTTCCACCTGTGTGTTTGCTTTGCTGGAGCAGGTGACAGTTGGTGGCCCTGGTCCTTGTGCCGTGCTCACAGGGAGTGTGTGAGGTGACCTCTCTTTACCTGCTTTTCCTGTGATGACTAAAGATCACTCTGGGCTTGGCTGGGGATTTCCTTTCCTGGCTGGGAAGGTGCCAAAAGCCCTCAACCCCCCCTTTAGTGCCACCCTGAGCGGCTCTGGAGGGGTCTTGACAATCTAAAGGCACCTTTGCAAGGATGGGCCGGAATAAGGAGCTTTCTCCATGCTCCTAGGAAGCTTTCATTTACCTCCTGGAGAAATACGTGTCTTTCCCTGTGACAAACAGAGGCAGGAGGGCTGTAAAGCTGCGGCTTTCCTGGAACACGGACCCATCCCTGTTGGTAAACAATGGAGAAACTGCTGCTTGTGCTGGGGAGTTTGGTGTGGGGGTGTGGGGAGGGACAGCACACGGCTACCCGTGACTTTTGGCATGGCTGGAGTTCAGGGGCTGTGAAATGCAGACAGGTGCCTCATGTGGGCTTTCCCAAAGGTTTCCAGGTGCTTCATTCCCTGGAGAACATCAGCCACCCTTCAGCAGCCCCACATCTGCTGGTGCTTGGGGCAGGGCATTGCACATGGCTCATCTGCTGGGGGAAGCAGCTAAAACCATGCCCAGGGCTGGAGGAAAAGAGGATTTGCTTTGGGGGCTGGTGCCCACCCCGCTCTTGGATGAGAGGAGCTGCAGAGCTGGGCTGAGAGGTTTCCACTGAGGCCATGTGTTGATGCAGGGAGCAGTGGCTGCCCTCAACACCCCTGCCATGGTTCAGGTGTTCCCCTCAACACCCCTGCCATGGTTCAGGTTCTTCCCTCAACACCCCTGCCATGGCTCATGCTCTCCCCTCAACATCCCCATCATGGATCAGACCTGCAACTGCTGTATTTTTGTGCCCAGGTAGCTGTTGAAGGCTCGTGGCTGGTTGATGGCTCGTGGTTGGTTGTTGGCTCAAAGAGACCTTTGTGGTCCACATAAAACACAGTGGCCTCCTACACCAGGTCAGTTTGGCTGTGGCTTTGGCTGGCCAAGCCTAGAAGACCTCCAAGGGTGGTGATTCCCAACCCCTCCAGATGCCCACGTGAGATTGTCCCAGCCTCCTGCAGAGGAGAGTTTTCCTGATGCCCAATCTCAGCCGGTGTCTTCCCAAGAAATTCGAGTGCTTTGACCCCTGCCTTCTTCTGAAGCTGCTGTCACCCTCTGCACCTTGCAGCTCCATGGGGGGAATGCCTCTCCCTTGGTTTTTTCCATCTTCTGAAGCAATTTCCGGCCCAGAAGCCGGTTATCCCCTGCTGTGTTCCCAGGGGTTTAGTTCTGCTTTTCCCCCCCGACATCACTGGCCTGAAGATGCCAACCCCAGCACTGTGTGCTCCCTCCCCCCAACCACATTTCCTGCCACTTCCTCCTTCTCTCCCAGCACTGATAAGAAAAGTGGATGAAAAATTTGGATGCAGATCTTTTGCTCCCACTCTGGTCATGGGCTTTTGGTTTATCTCAGTCTCTTCCATCTTTTTCTTGTGCCTCTCTCCCATCAGGTTTGAACATGTCCCAAATCCCAGGAGAGATCTGAGCTTGGATAAAGGTCTGGGTCCTGAATCACATTTCAGGTGAAGATGTTTCCTGGAGTTTGGCTCTCCCGTGTTCTGGCTGTGTCTGGAAGAGGCCATAAATCAGTGCTAATTCCCAGTTGAATCATGAGGAGTCCTCTGTGAGCAGGGATGGTGTTTGGACTCAGCCTTGGGTGATCTCCAGTGGCAAGATCTCCAAACTGGAGATGGCCAAACTGCCCCCCATGGCCAGAGTGGATGTGGTTTTTTGTTTTATGGGTGTCGCAGAGGGAAAAACCAACAAAATCGATTGTGAAACTCCTCCTCACCCCCTGGAATCGACTTGCTTGTGGAAGGATGTGGACAGGAGCTGGGAAGCAGCCTGGAGCTCCTCACCGAGGGTTTAATTATTTATCAGTAGATGGGGATGCTGAAAAATGGAGCCAGGTAATTCCTAATCAATACTAGACTCTGCTTCAGCCGTGTGGGCTCAGGAAAAATGGAGAGACGTGGTCTGGATCTCTGCCAGTCATAGGAAATCACAGCACAGAGAGTTTATAGAAGGAGAAATAAAATAATCCTGGAGTGTTCTGATTGCAAGCTGAACTCCGTATCAGGAAAAAGCCATTTTAATCCAGGAGACACCTTTGGCTGCACATCATTGCGGCTGAAAACAGACTATGCAGCGCTGCTCGGGTGGAAATCTCCCCGAAGGGGTTTCCAAAAAGGGGTTTTCCAAAGCCTGCGGCTCCGCGTTCGGCCCCGTCCCTGCGAGCTGCAGTGCGGAATTTTGCCATCAGATGGCAAAGCAGCGATGAGGAACAGTGGGAAGCACCTGCCGGAGGATGCCACAACCACGGGAGGGGGCACTGGGGTGGCCGTGGGGCCAAACGGAGCTTTGGTGTCAGATTTGCTCGGCCCGGGTGCAGTTCGTAGGTGTTGGGAAGGGCAGATCTGCCTGGTGGGAGATTTCCCATCCCTGGATGAGGCTGAGTGGGAGTGGGAAGGATTTGGGGCAGGAGCTGGTTCATGTTTTAGGGTGGGAGCTCGGGCTGTCTGAAGGACCCCAGGGTGGGTTTCAGGATGTTTCAGCCCAGCCGTGCCCAGTGTGGTGCAACAACCTGACAGTGCCGTGTCCCAGAGCGTCTGTGATCCCACAAGAGCCTCCTGGGAGCTCCTGGGATGTGAGCAGGACACTCTGCTTCCTGCACAGAAAGGAGAAAGCTCTTTCTGAGAAAGTTGTGACTTCCCCTCAGAAAAACAACCCAGAAGAGCCCATTTAGGGCATCACACCCAGTACAAAACAACAAACCAAACTAAACCCAAAGCCAAATGGCTGCCTGAGATAGCTGGTCTCAAAGGGCAGTGCTTACACCAGGTGACAGGTGATTTTATGTTGTTTTGCTGCTACTTGTCATAAGGAAATTGTTTTCTCCTCCAGTGAAACTCACACCCATTGATCTCCACCACGAGGGCGGTGATAGTGGGGATCCCAGGCGGAAGCGTTGGCTGCTCTCCTACCTGAATGGCTGCTAAAAATAGGACTTAACTCAGCCACCAGCTTGGGTATAAAAAGGCACCTCCCAGGAGAGCCTGCGATCCCTCAGCACCCGTGGCCCAGGAGCTGGTCCAGATCTATGTCCAAAGGGGCAGAAAAACTGATGGAAAGGTAAAAACCAAATCAGCAAATAACCAATGTTGTGGTCAATGTATTGGAATCAATCAAAGTAGGGTGGGGGTTGTGGCTTTGCCGTGATTAAATTTAGTGGAATGATTTATTATTGAGTGTTTGGTGGGCTTTGGTGTTGGCTGGGATGAAGGGAACTTGCCTTTCTGATCCCAAAAGCAGGCTGAGGTGGGGTGGGTGGGTGTGCTGCGTGTTGTGATGATGATCTTTGGGTCTGAACAGAGGCTGATTCCCAGCTCCAAGGTGCTTTGTACAGCCAGGTGTGCCAGATTTTGGTGCTGGTTCCCTGTGTGCTGTGCAGTGGTGGAGAAGTCTGGTTTGGGTCTGGTTCTTTGAAGGGTGAAATTGGTTTTGGAGGTAAAACCAGCACGGGGCACCATCATGGCTCTCTGGTTTTCCAATAGCAGCATCTTTGGTTGAATTTTGCTGGTAAATGTAGAGAAAAAGGGTGATGGGAAAGGCAGGGACTGGTGCTCCGAGCTCCGTTCACAGCCCTGCACTACTGGAAGCTCACAGAAGGGCTGTGCCATCACAAGGTGATCGAGGCTGTTTGCAAGAGCCCACATCCCCTGGCCTCTCCAGGGGCTGGAATGATTTTCAGCAGCCAATGCTTTAAGGGGAAATACTCTAAATTCTGAGTTGTGTGGCACACTGGGTGCTCCTGGGGTGTTGTTTCTCACTGTGGTGTGGGAACACGTTGCCATGGGATAACGGGATGGTGTCTGGGTGATGTCCTTGCTGGATGAAACTCCCTGGGTGATGACCAGGCTTCCCCTCTGGGGCATGCCCAGCCCATTTCCCCCCTCTCCACAGTTTCGGTTCCTTTATCGAGCCTGTGGTTGTAAAAGCCCACGTGGGCCGTCTGCATCAGGAGCCCTCAGATAACAACCATAAAACTGACTGATCATTAACCAGGAGCATAAACAACCCCAGACACCCGCAGCACCCCTGGGTGCCAGAATGGGGGAGGTTTCCACCAGGCCCAACCCGACTGTGCAGTGACCTGGGAAAGGCAAAAACCAGACTGAAAATGTTGTTTTTCTCCACAGCAACACACGGGCTCCGGCTGCCGAGATGCCTCGGTGGGATGTGGGGATGCAGCCATCGGGCAAGATCCTCTCGCTGGACAGGCGAGAGGCCAAGAAAGTGCTGGAGATTTATGTCAAGCGCTCACTGAGCTGCCATGACAACTCACTGGGGGCCAAAAAAACCCTTCAGGAGAAAGACAGAGGGCAAGGGAGGAAAATGGACAGGCTACAGCGGTCAGAAAGTGATTTCTGTACGTACTCATGTGCCAAACCCAGCCCCAGGAAGGACCAGGAGGAGAGACTCAAAGCACCAGACCTGGAAGAAGCTCTGGATGATGACAGCAAAGCTTCCCAGGAGGTGCCTAAAGAGGGGCTGAAGCCCAAGAGGAAAAGCACAAAAAACTCTTCCCAGGGCAAAATGCAACACTCAGGTTCAAAACCAGCCTGGCTGAAAAGTTTCTTAAACTTCTTGAAGAAGAGCCCTGAGGACCAGAAGGAAAATGCAGGGCAAAAAACAAAGGAGAAAGATGTCAAAACTCCTCAGGGCTCCAAACCAGAAGGAGCCAAAAAACACAGAGTAGACACAAGCACATCTCCAACGCTGGGCAGAGCCCTGAAGAAGAAACCCAGCCTCAAGAAGGTTTTCTCCCTGAAGAAGCACGGGGAGGAGGAGCGGGGAGAGCCGGGATCTGGGGCGAGGAGCAAGCGCCCCAGCTGCCTTCCCCTACGGCATGTCCTGGCCCCAGCCCAGACAGGTGGGACCCCTCACCCTCACCCCAGCCCTGACCCACCCCTGCTGCCAGTGGGACCCCGCTGGGCTTCTCTGGGGAGAGCCATCGTGTTTAGTGCTGGTTTCTAACCCTTCCCAGGGTTTTCTGGGGCCTGGGATGGGTTCAGAGACTCCAGTCCCAACCTGCTGCCCCAGGAAGGGTCGTTCTGCCCGTGCTTTGAGCACAGGCACCCCAAGTCAGCTGTTGGCAGTAATCACCCAAGCATAAACTTGCCTCCTCTGCCAAGCAAGGGTCACGGTGGTTTAGTTTAAACCTGCATTCAAGACCTGAGATTAGATCCTAAGCCACTCTAGGGCCAACATTAAGCTGCTTGAGATTTGCCTTGGGGAAGGGTGTGGGCAGCTGGCACAGCAGAGCCCGTGGGACACCCGTCCCCACCCCAGCCCTTCCCGTGCCAAAACGCTGCCAAGGGGATTTCTGAGGAGCTTTGGCGGGTTCGGGGCAGGTCGCGGCCGCTTGGTGGCGGTTCAGGGAGTGCGGCCGCTTCCTTCGCCTCGGAATGCGCCGATCCGGGCTGGGCACCGGCACCGGTCGCTGCTGCGGCTGCTGTGCCCGGCCGGTCAATTGCCAACAAACCCAATCCTCACTTCTGGCTCTGTGTTTGTGCCCCAGCAGAGGCGGAGCGGCCCGATGGATACTACACCCAAGTGTCCGAGGAGATCGGGCTGATCGTGCAGGGCGGCGAGAGCCGGGGGGGCACAGCAGGAGGACGTGGGGAGCCACCACAGCCCCCCGGCACCGACGGCGTCGGTGAGTGTTGGCCTTGGAAACAAACGTGCACGAGATTTGGCCCCTGCAGAGCCTGCATGGGATCCAACCCTGCTTCAACCCTGATCCCGGGGCTTTCGTGACCCCAAGAGCTGGACGAACACTTTGCGGGAGATTTTCAGCATCAGGGTTTGACCGGGGAAGAGGGAAATTCATAGAATCCCAGAATAGTTTTTGGGTTGGAAAGGTCTTTAAGGAACATCTCATTCCAGCCCCCCTGCCATGGGCAGAGATACCTTCCACTAGACCACACAAAAAACAAAATTCAGAGGCAGGAGGGTATTTTTGCTGGCTGAGGGTAACAAGGGTAACAAGGCACTTGGCAATAGGCTGAAATGGGTTTTGGAAGGATGGAGGTGGATAAACATTGCTCAAGGAATTTTTCCTGGGGACTGAACAGTGCATCTGGATGTGTGAGGCTTGGAGAAAGGGCTGGAGATAACCTGGTGTCTCTCTCTCCAGATGAAGCCATCAGGAGAATCGTTGCCCTGCTCCGGAGCGCAGGAGATGAGCTGGACAGGCAGGTGAGAGGAAAACTGTGGACAGCTGGGTGGGGCTGGGAGAATCTGGGCCAAGCTCTGCACTGCTGTAAAGTAAATACAGCAACACCATCGATTTCCCTGGGGCAGGGAAACACTCAGTGAAGTCAAGGAAAAGGCAACTTTTAATTCCTTGCCTTGGTGTGATCGTGGCTGGCTGGCTGTTCTCCACCAGCTGCAGTCCTGGTGAGGAGTGAAGGCGTCAGCACGAGGGTGACACATGGAGCCATTACCTCACATGCACTCACTTGTCTCCCGGCCAGGTGAGGGAGGACGCGCAGCTGCAGCGGTTCTTCAGGGACATGTCCTACAGCTCCTTCAAGAACTTGGCCGATGCCTACGTCCAGAGGGAGCTGACAGCCAGCAGGCCCAACATCAACCCCCAGGAGATCCAGTTTGCCTACACGGTCCATCTCACCGCCACGGTGGCCGGGATCTGCAGCCAGGCAGTGAACAGGATCATGGGCTTCGGCACCCGCTACCTGGACGATTCCTTTGCTCCCTACGGCAAAATTCTCCAGGTAAGGAGGAGGATGAGCCCGGGGCTGAGCTCCCAGCAGCAAGTTAGGGCAAGTGCCCAGGGAAGCTGCAGCTGCCCATCTGTGGAAGTGTTCCAGGCCGGATTGGGCAGGGCTCAGAGCAACCTGGGGTAGTGGAAGGTGTCCCTATCCATGGCAGGGGGTGGAACAGGATGGGCTTTAAAGGTCCCTTCCAATCCAAAGTATTCCACGATTCTAAGAATGTTTCCTTGTGTCTCAGCAGAAGAGAGAAAAGCTCAGGATAGACCACTGTGACAGCCCGGACTGACAGCGGCTGCTGCAAGGGGCCTCTGGTGCCTGGGAACCTGAGGATGAAGATTCAGTGATGGGAGGACAACCCCTGGTAGTGACCTGGATGTGGGGTGAACTTCTGAGCTGTGGATTTAAAATCTTTTAAGGAACACCCCCATGACAGTGCCAGCAGTGTGAAATGCTTAAACCCCACCTGGCTGGGGGCGAAGAGTCTGTAAATCAAGCAGAGCCCAAATTTCACCCTGTATTTGTATTCTAGCTCCTGCCAAGTGCTTGTGTTGAACCTCAGGGGTTGTTGCTGTTTGTGTACATGTATTTATTTACCTGCTTTTCTAAATGTATTTGTGAATGCACAACATAATTTTTGTAGTTTCTGCTACCAGCCAAGAACCCAGTTCGGAAAAAATTTTGAAACTCAAATAAATTGGTGCCTAAATGCCAGCCAGGCTTGTCTGCTGGGTGTTGTGTTATAGATGGAATAATGTTTGCTTTGCTCCAGCTGCTGTGGGCTGCTCCTTTCCAGCCAAATTCCAAGTGGCACAAGGGACTTTCAGAGCAGATACACGGTGTTGTCCTGCCACTTTTACAATTTATTTGCCTTCCCTTTCCAGCAGGAGATTTACTACCCAAAGCAGCTTGATCTGACACCAAGAACTGGGTAAAGCTCATTTCCCAGCGGTGCAGGAACTGTAACATCCTTGAGGACTGAGGGGATTTACAGCTGCCAGGGTCTCACCTAAGAGCTCTAAGAAGATGCGAAATGTCAAAGTGATTTAAACCCTAATCACTGGGAATGTTTCCAGCCAATCTTTGCCCAGACCCCTAAGTAGGGCCATGGATTAAGGCAGCTCGGGGCTGGTGGGGGTGGTTGCTGGGGCTTGGTGTGGTGGCACCAGCAGGAGGATCTCCACTGCAAGGTTGGAGCTGGCCTGGGGGGAAGGAGATGAAGTTTGCACTGTGCAGGAGGGATGTTCTAGTGGGTTGAAGGTGATGGTGGTGGCAAACAAACGCGTGGGTCTGTGTCACTGCCATGTGTGAGGTGACAATCCCCCACGGGCCACTGGTGACAGCCCAGGTCTGCCCAGCACCTCCTCTCTGGGAGGATCTGACCTTCTTGGCCCTTGTAAAACCCACTGTAAATGAAAATGGGGAAGCAGAGCCCTCGCAGGACAAGATCAGCCCTTCCCACCCAGATCCGCGGCCCCAGAGCCTTCAGGGCTGTGTTTGACAAACACAGGGTGGAGTCACCGCCTGCCGAGGGAGAGGGAACACCTTGCAGGGGCTCCATCTAATTCAGCCTGGGGTAATTAGGAGTGTGGAAAACATCAAATCCCACTCCTGGGTCCTGCCGACAACAAGCGCAGCGTCAGCACCGCGATTCCTTTTGGCTGGGAACCAACCCAGGAGATTTTGCTGTGGGAGAAACTGGAACCGCCCTCGTCTGCTTGCAACAGTCCCGACATTCCCGTTCCCTGCCCTGAGCCCGGGGGGCTGTGCTGAGCTGGGACCAGGGCTGGGCGAGCTGGTGGTGGGGATGTGGTGGGGATGTGGTTAGAGGGTCACGGGATGCCCCAATTTGTTTTGCACCTGAGCTCACGCGGTGCCAGGGATGGATTGGGCTTTGCATGGAGCAGAAAAGGGCTTTGCCCTCCTCCCTGACTTCCCGGTGGAAAGTCAAATATCCTCTGTCCCAGAGGATATCATCTTCCATCAGCACGTGGGATGCACCTGCCAGGTGAAACACCTGAGAGGAAAACTCCCATTCCCTTCTCCTGCTCTATTCCCAACACCACAGCTGAAACAAACACTCTCCTTCTCTGGTCACTGGACCTTTTCCCACCCATCGGAGCAGCCGTGCCAGGGGAACAAGGAGCCAAACCTGCCCAGCCCCTTGCACAAGGGGCTCCTGCTCCCAAAAACCCAACCCAATGTGCAGGGATGCTGCTCCAGCTGGGCATGGTGGGATGAGGTCAGGAGCAGCCACAGGTGCCTTACAGCAACACCCCAGACCTCGTTGCTTTTGGAGCCCAGGTCCCATCCCGTGAGTGATTCCAGCACCTTGGATTAATCTCCTGGTTTTAAAATTGGGACCTGATTGTCTATGGCCACTGAAGATATTAAGAAGGTTTTAAACAAGGGCAAATTATTAGTCCTGGGGGTTTGAGCTGTTTCCAGCTCTCGGCATTACCATGTTGTGGCTTCCCACAGCGCAGACAACTGTCTCACACGAAAATCCCCGGATCACGGACACCGGCCATCTGGGCTCTGATCCTGCCCGGGCAAAGCACAGCCCCCAGCCCACCCAGTGCTCAGTGTGAGCCGGGGGCTTTCTCCCAAACCCATCCCAGGCTGCTGCTGGGATCCTGCGTCTCCAAAGTCGTCAGTCCCCACTAATCCTGCTTTGGAGTGCTGGGGGCGGGAGGGCAGCTTAGAAAATCAGCCCGGCACTTAATGAGCCAATTAATGCAAAGTTTGCTGTCACTAAGAGGATGATGACAAGGTTTCATCTCACGGGAGCATGGAACTGAGCCAGACAGGATGATGCCTCCTGGATGCTGTCCCAGGCCATGGTGTTGGCAGCTGGTGGGGGTGCAGGGGAGATTTGGCACCTCGGCCCTCCTGGAGAAGCTCCCAAGACTCAGTGCAGGACAGAGCCATGTGTGGACAGAGGAGGGGGTTCCCACAGCTCCCATGGGATCATTTACACCTTTCCCAAACCTTGGCTGCCAGGGCTGGGCTCGGCTGAGGAGGTGCAAGCACTGAGTGAAGCAGGAGCATCCTGCACCTCTTTATGCAGAGCCTGGGGGCCTGGGCCAAGCCATAGGAACAGTTAATGCACAGGGAACACGGGAACAACTCGTTCCAGCCTACAAACCCTCATGCACTTCCACTGCCCTGGCCTGTCTGGACCAGTCACAGCAACAGGTGATGCTTTTGTGCTCCATGAACTTGCCAGTGCTGAAAGAAAGTCCTGTAAATGAAGGGATTTGCTTTCCCAAGGGCTGGAGGAGCCAGTGGCATGAATCACACAGATCAGAGCTTTGATATCTCCAGGAGGCTGGCAGAGAGGCTGGGACATGTGGGAGACTCACTCAGCGAGGGGATAATGTGAAATATCATAATCTGGAAAGACAAGAAATTAGGGGCTCCAGTAAGGCTGTGGATCTAAAAGCCCTGATTCAGGCAGGTGTTCACCTCCAGGATAATCCCATTAATTATTAGATATAACTTGGAGCTGGCAACTCCCTCCTGTGTGTCCTGACATGCAGGGAGCACCAGAGACCAGCCCTGGCCATGCTGTGACATTTACTTGGGGGGTTCCAGGCAATGTCCACCTGCTGACAGGCAGCTCCTGGTGACACTTCAACCCTGGGACACTTTGCATGTCAACTTGGGGGACTCTGCTCCAATTCCTATCATGGCGACACAGCGATGGCTGGAGAAGGCAGGGAAAAATGTATGAAAATTTGGGGTGAGACAGAACTGCAAAGGTGGTATCAGGATCCTGGGACCATCCTGCAGTTCCCTGTACTGTCCTGGCCAGGCTGGGGCACGGACACAGGGAAGGAGAGCCTTGTTCCTTACCCTCATGCCCACATTGTGTTATACACGCAGTCCTAATTCTAACCCACGGAATGTCTCCTCTCATGTGCAGCTCTATGGACTTGGACAACAGAAAAGGCACAATATTTACCAGTACTTAATAAATACATCTGTTAAAATGGCAATTTTTGTTCTGTATGTTGGCAGCAGTGTTGGATCATTAAAGCTGAAATGACAAGAGACCCACTGCATTTCTCCCTGGTTTTTTAACCATCCCCCAGGCAATGCAGACAGTCCAAAGGCAGTTTGATTTTGGTTCAAAAACCACAGGTTTGGGGAACGTGATGCTGCTGTAGGGCCTTATTGAGAGGGGAGAGAAAAACAAATCCAGCTCTTTGGTTTCTGTCCCCTGCAAACAATATCCAAGAATCAGGCAAGGGCAAAACCCTTCCAACAGGGAGCAAATATAAGCAATATTTCCAAACCGAACCCAACGTAACGCCCTGCATCTACCCCTTGTGTAACACCCTCTGGCTTTAAGTGTCTTATACAAGCCTTTACTCACTCAGTACTGAGCTGTGCCTAAGATGGGATTGATGGAGAATCCTATTTAGGAAAACACCCTTTGATGAAGAAGGCATGAAGCAAAGAGGAGGTTTTGCACAGACGTTTCCAAGTGTGACAGGCACAGTAACGCCGGGACCTTCTCCGAGAGGGCTCCTGGGGCACTGCAGACCCCTTGGCATGAGAGGGCAGTCCTGATTCAGCCCTGAGCATCCGAGCTGGCTGTGGTTGAGGATTATAAGAGCTGTTTTGATCAGAGGAAAATTTCTGTTTTTAGCACAGGCAGCAATTAAAATAGCTCGCGAATCTCAACGCTTCGGGGAGCTGTCATAAAAGGAGGCAGAAAATCCATCTTCTGGACTCCTCTGCAGCCAGAGATGAGCCTGGACGGAGCAGGAGAGAAGAGAGCCTGAGGTTCACCTGGTGAAAAAGGACAACCCGAGACCTCGAGCCAGATTTGCTGCTTTGATCCCGAGATGGCTGTGGAGGATCTCCGGGCTTCCAGCACCCCTTTCTCACTCTCCTTTTCGGGCAGCGGCTTCCTGGCCCTGTACCAGGTTGGGGTGGTGCAGTCCCTGCTGGAGTTGGCTCCCGAGCTCCTCAAGTCCGCCCGCAAGGTCTACGGCTCCTCGGCCGGGTCGCTCATCGCTGCTGCCGTCGTGTGCGGCGTCGGCCTCGGTAAGAAAACCACAGCCTCAAGGCCTTACGGGAGCGCTTTTATTCCATTAACCCAGGGGCTTTGGTTCCATTAACCCAGGGGGGACTTTTATTCCATTAACCCAGGGGCTTTGGTTCCATTAACCCAGGGGGGACTTTTATTCCATTAACCCAGGGGCTTTGGTTCCATTAACCCAGGGGGGACTTTTATTCCATTAACCCAGGGGCTTTGGTTCTATAAACTCAGGGGCGATGCCTCGGGGGGCTGGTGGGGTGGTGGGGCTGGTGGAACTCTCCTCGCTCACGAGGCATTACAGAACCCCAAGGTGTTGCCACGTTTGGCAGCCAGTGAGGAGCAGTTTTGGGTGATGTAAGCTGAAAAAGCCGGTTCTTACAGTCCGAGTGTGCTCTGGCTCAGCTGGTGGGCAGAAAATACAGGGGAAAATCTGGATGTACTGGTATTCCTTTGGCTCCTTTTCCTGCTCCTGCTGGAGGAGCAGATCTCCTTCTGCTCTGAGGACTGAGGGGTGCTGAGATGTCCCAAAGCCAGTCTGTGCAGCAGCAGGCACTGGATTTGCCCATGGAAAGCCCTCTTTTCCCTCTGGATCAGGTTTCTTGGGATCCTTAGCTATGAAGGGACACGAGTGGCTGTCACACAGCTGACAGAGCTGACAGCCTTGTTTGCAAGTCACTTTGGCTTATCCCACTCAACCTTCCCAGAACAAGGGGAAATGTACAATTCCCATCTCCAGGTGCACCTTTCTCCGTGGCTAAAGCTAAAGGGCTTGTCAGCAGGATATTCCTGAAGGAACAGCAGTCTGCTCCAACCTGGGGCTGGGATTCCTCTTGTTGCTGCTAAAGAGGTTTTCCTCTGACCCTCTTTCAACAGTGTAGGAACAGGCCCCTCTAGCAACAAGATTCTCCATGTGTAGAATTAATTCAGAGTAGTTAATCCACTTTTAATAATCACATCCTGCCATATTTCCAATTAGTGCCCATGTGTAAACGACTATACAAGGCTCTGAAGGCTGATCCAAGTTCTGCTTCAAGCAATGGGGACATTTAGGAGGAGCAGAGGGTTTTAGGGACCAAATAACGATGGAGGAAGCTGGGAGGGAACACAGTTCCTGAAACCTCTGGTGGATGCTGGAACTGTTCTGCTGCAGCTAAAAATAATTCAAAACATTGGCAAATATGTATAGACAAGGCAGAAAGGAACATTTCTGCCCACATGGAGATTAACTCCTCCACAAATAAGCAAGGGCCCCAAAACTTCTGATTCCTCCTGCTGCTATAATGGATGGAGCTGGGGCTGTCCAGCAGTACAGATACATTCAGCACCTGCTCTTGCTGAGGGCACCAGCTCTGAACCGGGCATCTGCTTCCCTGGCGTGGAAGGCACCACCCACTTAGAGGGGCTGAGATGATCTTGTGCCCAAAATATCTTGCCCAGAGGAAGAAAAGACATTTTGGATAGTGATGACTCTAGGTTTCTAACGAGGAAAACAAATGTGGCACAAGCTCTGTCATACTCTTACTGGGGACGATAGGGGCAAAAAGAAGGTGAAAGGTGTGTTTGGTGTCCCACGGGGTGGCTGCAGTCAGGTGCCCGTCCCCTGCCCCCGGCTGGGTGAGGAGCTCTGAGCTCCCAGAGCCAGGCTGTCCTCTGTGACCCCACCGGTCACCTCATGGGGACACGCTTGTCACCAGCTGGTGCAGGCAGGGACAGTCACATTGCTGCCAGGGTCATCCTTCCCTCGCTCTGAGTCAAAGCCCCGTCCAGAGCCAAAGCCTGCAAAGTTGGGCTTGGCTCTCACCTCTTACCTGGCAGCTTGTGGGCAGTTTTTCCATGTTTTCCCCCACTCCCAGGACACAGACAGCCAGACAGTGCCCTGGGGGTGCCCCACCTCCCAGGAGGTCCGGCTGTTTCGGCATCCCCTCCGTGCAAACCCGGCCAGCGTTAATCGCCCCGCGTGGCCTCAGCATCCGCTCAAACACACATAACCCCTCTTAATGCCTGGGTTGCTCCAGGTGCCTTCAGGACACTCCACCTAATCCGTCTGTCCGTCCACACAATCCCATGAGACCGCACAGAAACCTCTGCCCCTACAAAGCCCTGGTGCTGAGCCAGGCCTGTGGCCTTGGGCTGGTGCAGGGTCCCAGGGAGCCCACCCGGGTGCAAGGACAGCTCACTTTGGTGCTGGATAAGCTTTCACTGCAAGAGTTTAAACCCCCAGGTGGGATATTCCCCCAGGTGAGCTCCCCATGTCAGCAAAAGGACCAAATTCCCTCTATGGGATCAGGCTTCCTGCAGGGTTTGCTGCACTCCTCTTCCTCCCCATCACTGAAGAACCTTTAAAACCCGGAGTATTCTGAGCCCTCAGCAGGGGCTCTGCTCCTTTAATTCAGCTCCTGGGATGTGCAGACACATCATGGCCACTAACACCGCCCCGGAGGTCCCTCAGGAATCCCAGCAATGTGGAGCCAGGACACCTGGCTCGAAGGAAAGCCCTAAGCAGAAGAGGGGCCCCTCGTCCTCACCCAGGAGCCAGCCCAGCTCTCTGTAAAGCCTGAGGCTGCCCATGTGGAAAACTGGAGGTGGAAGGCGGGAATGTGTTGTGCAAGTCATGTTGTCATGGATAACTCAGTGTCCCCCTTCCTGGGGCTCTCTGGAACCTTCCCCTAATCCCCACCAGGAACATCGTGAGGCCCCATCTCTGGTGCAGATGGGGATTTCACCAGTGGGGTCACACAATGATACAATGTCCTTTGAGGACATTATGGGGTGATGCCCCCCTTTCTAGCCTGCCACAACATCCCCCACTGTAGCAGCAGTATCATCCTGGGGTGACACAGAGGGGCTGCAAGAAGCTGTATTTATGAAGAGTGTATTTATGAAGAGTTAAAATATAACTATCAGTGCAGCAGAAATATTGAATTTCTCTCTATCTTTCCCCCTGCCTCTGTTTCAGATGACCTAAAGGAGTTTTTCTTTGCACTGGCCACGGAAGTCAGGAAAACCATCCTGGGCCCCCTCTCTCCCAAGTGCAGCCTGCTGGCCAATCTCAAGGCTGTCCTGCAGCGGATGCTGCCGGAGGATTCCTACCTGCTGGCCTCGGGGCGGCTGCACATCTCACTGACGCGGGTGGTGGACGGCCAGAACGTCATGGCCTCGGAGTTCAGCTCCAAGGAGGAGCTCATTCAGGTACAGAGACCTTCCTCTGGTGCCGTAGAAAGGTCTCCACTGACTGCCTGGGGTAGAGGTACCCAAGTGTTGGTGGCTTTAACTGCACAATTTTCTACCCGAGATGGGCAGAGTCGGGAGGCTCTGCCAGAGCTGTGGTCCCACCACAATGGGCTCCATGAGCTTGGGGGCAGGGAGGAAGATTTGAGTTCCAGGATCAGATGGAACAAATCATGCTAAAAATGCATCACATTTGTTTCCAGCCTCATCCAGCTGATGTTGGGGCTCTGATAATGACTTTGCAAAGAGCCCTGTCAGTGCTGGTGTGACCTCTCAGCTCTCCCCACAGTTCTCTCCTCAGCCAAGTCCCTCCCTTTTTCTTGTCGCCTCAGCGCTTTCCTGGGAGGAAGGAGCTGGACAAAGCTGCTGCTGAACAGCAAGCAGCTCATTAACCAGTAAATTATCTGCTGGGGGGACAATCCCAGGGTAAAGCCCTAACAGAGCTGACTGTGAGGTCCTGGGTCTCTTGTCCCAGAGAGACAGTAGAGGATTGCAACTCCATGGAGAAGCTGGAGTTCACCCCATGGTGCCTCCTCCAGGTAACCCAGGAGCCTGGGGTGCTCATTCCCAGCTGATGAGATTGGTGGGAAATGGTTGCCAATGCCCCAGCAGTGGCTTCACCACTGACAAATCCCAGCAGGGTGAGACTGCCTTGTGAGGGTGTCTTGGTTTTGTCCAAAAACCTGCAAAGATGCAAATTGGCCCCAAAGCTTCAGCTTGCCACCATCAAAGAGCAGTGCTGGACATAGATATGTAGATTTACAACTGTTAATTCTGGCAGCTATAAAATTAAAAAATGCAGTGTTGTGTCCTGCTCCAGTGAAGTGTTTCCACTCCAATGAAATCAGATGTTTTCCCCTTCTTGAAGCCTTTCTTGCCACAGTCCCCAGCAAAGTCCAGGTGGCACTGATAGCCTGGCTCCAGACTTTGTCAAGGCTGAATTTTCCCGCATCAAGTCAACAGCTTTTGTCCAGAAGAACTTTGACAGGAACATTGACTTCTGCAATCCCTCTCCTCCCCAGGCTCTCCTCTGCAGCTGCTTTCTTCCTATTTACTGTGGATTCATCCCTCCATCCTACCGAGGAGTGGTGAGTGATTTCTACTAAAACACAAGCTCCCAGCAGGAGCTCTTGGGTTTGAACTTTACATTCTCCTGAGCAGGGAGGAATAGGTGTGTCCAGGCTTTTTCTTTAGCTGACGGAGGATGGTAAAGCCCCTCAGCTTATTCTTCACCGCATCCCAAGATGATAGCTGGGTAGAATTGCCATCTGGAGAGTCCTCTCCTGCTTTGCCCGTGGACAGAGTGTGGGTGACCTTGCAGATGTCTGAGTGAGATAAGACAACACCCACACTGGGGACCTTGAGACACAATCCAGTTATCCTGGGCAGGGCCTGGCTGCAGTGCAGGTTCATCCCTTGGCTCAGGTGCCGACTTGCACAGCTGAGACATCGAGAGTTTGTGGGAGGATCCTCCCCCAGCCCTGTGCATTTCCATGCTTTGCTTGCCTGAGGGAAGGAGGAGCTCAGCAATGTTTTCCAGTGCATCCACTTCCAGGGCTGGGGCAGCCACAGCTGCTCTGGGCAACCTCTGTGGGGCCTCATCACCCTCACAGGGAAGGATTTCTTCCCAATATCCCATCTAACCCTAATGGCAGTGGGAAGCCATGGCCCCTTGCCCTGTCACTCCATCCCTTGTCCAAAGTCCCTCTTCAACTCTCTTGGAGCCCCTTGAAGCACTGGAAGGGTCTCAAAGGTCCCTGGAAATGTTCAAGGCCAGGTTGGACGTGGCTTGGAGCCCCCTGGGATAGTGAAGGTGTCCCTGCCCATGGCAGGGGGTGGCACTGGATGAGCTTTAAGGTCCCTTCCTGCCCAACCCATCCCTAGGTCTGTGATTGCTCTGTGAGGCCCCTCTGCACTGTTATTTCATGAACATTTAATTCCATCAGCTACAACTTCCAATCCCTCTGAGGTGGGTGGTAAATCCAGATTCCTTTCGGAATAGAGCAGTTGACATTTTCCTTGTCCAGTGAAGAATCCCCCAGGGATCTGCAGGCAATTATTAAACGTGGGGGCCGTACTGCTCAAGCTAATGACTTGAAAGTTATACAACGCTGCGCATTCAGAGATGTCTGAATTGGCTCTTGACTGCCAAAAATTGTTGTGCAAAGCTTTGTGAAGGAAAATAATTATATTTCCATTTAATAACTGCTGTGGATTACAGCACCTGGTCAAGGAGCTGGCTGGGTGCCACAGGCAGGGCAGGGGAAAGAGTTGGCAGTGGGATAAAGAGCACAGGTGGGATGAGACGCTGTTGAAACTGGGAAGGGAGGACAAGCTGGGACGGACTCGCGGCAGGAGCATCACCAGTTCAGCTGCTGGTTCCCAACTCGGTGACACTGCCAAGGTCCCCAAAGCAAACTCTCCCTCTGCTCCTCCCCCAGCGCTACGTGGATGGAGGCTTCACGGGCCTGCAGCCCGTGTCCAGCCTGGAGGAGCCCGTGATCACCGTGTCCCCATTCACCGGCGAGCTGGACATCTGCCCCCGTGACTGCCCCGCCATTTTCTTCTGCTTCCAGATCTTCAACGGCAGCATCCAGATCTCCATAGAGAACCTGTGCAGGATCAGCTATGCTCTCTTTCCACCCAGCACCATGGTGAGCCCACCAGGACTTCTCCCAGCTTAGTTTTGGTTAAAAGATTAATGCTGCTCCTGCCTTCTCAAGATTTAAGGTTCAGCTCAATCTCCACTGTTAATTAATGGGGTTTCTAAGGAAAGGGGCAGCTCCACTGTTTCTGCAGTACATTTCTGGGAGGCGACACTGCTGATGAGTGGCCAGCTTGGGATGGGGTCCACAACCTGCAAAAAGACCAGACAAAACCAGGTGATCTCTAAGGTCCCTTCCAACCCAAAACCCTTCTGTGTTTCTCTGACCGGTGCTGTGGTGGTTGGAAACCAGCCAGTGCTTGCTGTCTTCCCAAATGGGCCATCCCAACCCTCCATAGTCAAACAGCTTTGGATAGATCTTGTAGTACTCGGATCAGGGCTCTTTAGTGACCTCAAGTGTTTCTCCTTGCAGGTCTTGAACGACATTTTCTCCCAGGGGTACCAGGACACTGCCCTTTTCCTGTACAGGAACAGTAAGTGGCACCCCAGGACCCGAGGGGCACCTCCAAGTGTGACACAGACAAACATCATCCCTTTCTCTCCATGTCTCCCAGATGCCTTTGGCTTTAACTACTTCGATGGCAATTTCCGCTTCGGCAGCACCTGTGGGAAGAACGACTCTGGACAATCCAATGGGACATACCCCGGCCTGTACAAAAGGGTCCCTCAGTGCCTGACCCCTTACTTCCTGCCAGGTAGAGGATTTGGGGTGCTCAGCTTGGGTTTAGGGCTGCTGCAGCCTTCAAGAGGGGCACTGTTATATTTAAGACATTACCGGGTTATTTATTACAGAAGATATTTCTATCGCAAAGAGACTTTGAAAGAGTGGCTCAAGCTGGACTCTGGCCTGGGCTTCAGTACCTGCCTGAGCTGGACAAGAGGAATTATTGCATTTATTTCATTGCTTGTAATTACTGGTCTTTATTTCCTTCTGTGCTGTCACTCCTGGGTGCAGGCTTGTGGAAGAAGGAGCAGGTGAATGGACTGCAGGACCCACTGGCGATGGTGCTGCTGCAGCCCTACAGGCTTCCAGCCTTATTCAGGAAGGGGTAAGAACATCCCCACAGAGGCATTAGGGAATGACACACAAACCAGGGGCTGTGCCTTCAGCAGTGGCAGGGCAGCTGAAGGGACACACGAAGGGATTCGATGTTCCCTGAAGGCAAGATCCAAGGGATAGCGGGTATGGCTGGGTATGGTGTTCCATAGGATCTCCTGGTTATGGAAAAGATTATTACAGTGTGCATTTACCATGAACAGCCTCCCCTTTTGCTGCCTTTAGCCATCATTAAACTCAGCCTGTTTACTTTGCTTTTGCAGGGTGAAGACAGTGTGGGGGCTGCTGGAAGGTGTCAGTTCCCTGGTACAACGAGTCCACAGGCTCCTCCAAACCTTGGTGCCTGGTTTGCCTAAGAGGGCTGTGGACAGGAGGTGAGGGGCTGGGGGGCTGCAGATCCTTGGCATAGAGAGAGCAGGGTGCAGAGCAGGGAACCCTTTGGGAACCTCACCTGTGGGTCACTGATGCTGAGTGTGGCTAAAAACTCCAAATCTGGAGTAGCCCACATTAAAAGTAGCTATTTTTTTTAATCCCTGTGATATTATTTTGATTTCTCAAAGGAGCTACAAACTAGCTTAGTGCCACTTTCCTACTGCGATACATTTGTGTTCCAGATATTTATCTGCTGGGCTCTTTCCTGGCAGGACACCAGGCACATTCTCCAAGATCCTGAGAGATGTTCTGGCACTAAGCTCTCAGGGATTTAAGGCATAACTCCCTCAAATCTGCTTGCGAGTTCCCTCCCGTGCAGCTGCCCAAGAGACTCGCAATGATTTCACCCTGAAGCAGCTGCAAAAACTTCTCAGCTGTGAGAAAGCCCTTTGGGGTCAAACATTCCTGGGGCTGCTCATCCCTGTCAGGACATCGACCCTGCCTCAGCTCTCATCTTGTTCCCACAGGTAACAAGGATCATCCCGGTGGGGCCCTGGGGGTCTCCAGCGCTGCCTCAGGATGTGGTGGGCAGCACCAGCACAGACCAGCACTGCTACTGGTTCTCGAGGGAATTTCTGGGGAGTGTTTTTTTCTTCAGAACCTGTCTGGTTCTGTCTCCAGTGCTGTCACTGCAGTGCCCCTGCTCAGGCCTGATCTGCTTTTCCATGATGGCCGAGGCAAAGCTCCGGTGCTGCTCCTGGGACCCACTCCAGGCTGCGGAGGCCACTGGGCAGCTTCACCTGCAGACCTCACAGCCCAGCCCTTTCCGTGCCCACTCCACCTCCCCCCCACCAGCAGCATCCCTTCCCTGCTTTAATGCAGATTACAGGGTGGGCATTTGCCAGGAAATGCCATGTTTTTTTTCCTCCCACTCAAAAACATTCAGAGACATTCCTCAGAGAGAAAGAGAGAGAGAGAGGGAGGGAGAAGCCTTAGAGAGCATCGCACTGGGCAGGAACTAATTTTTCTACAGTTCCCTAAAGTTTTTTTACCAATTATCAATTCTTGAGCTTCATACCTCCCCATAGCCCTGCTTCTCCTGTCTGTGGAGGTGGGAGTGCACTTGGATCTCCCTGGAACTTGCAGCTGTGCAGAAGGATGGAGAAACCTAAAGATTAACTTCCCCCTACTTCTGAGTCCTGCAGGCTGCATCTCCAGACATTTCACAAAGAAATGAGTTCTTCTCCTGCAATTGTCTGTAACTCACGGCCACACACAGAGCGTGGCCCAGGCAAACATACCCTGTGTCACTGGTCTGCACACAGAATTAATTGGCAGCACTCTTAATTATCCCAAATCCATGCTGCACATCAGAGGCTGTGGACTGGCTTTGCCCCAGCTGTGTCTCCCACGTCTGTTGGCTCCCGACAGGCAACAAACGGATCCCAACAGCAGCAGCTGTTTATCAGAGTAAATAGCCTGTTTAATTGCACAAAGGGAAATGGAACACAAGGAAGTTTCATCCAAAGGGCCCTGGAGACTGCAGGAATGAATGTAGGGAGTAGGTGAAGGCAGCTTTGACGTACCCAGACTCAAAGTTAACTACGAGTGTTGCATGAAAGATTAATACCCTGTGTTCTGCCAACTTCAGTTGAAATCAGTGCCCTGGGAATATTTTCTCAGGAATGGGTTTGCTAAAAGAAACCTGGATGCTTATTTCACAGAATCATGGAACAGTTTGGGTTAAAAGAGACCCTGAAGATAACCCAGTTCCACCCCTGCCATGGCAGGGACACCTCCCACTATCCCAGGTTGCTCCAAGCCCCATCCAGCCTGGCCTTGGACACTGCCAGGGATCCAGAGGCAGCCACAGCTTCTCTGGGCACCCTGTGCCAGGGCCTCCCCACCCTCACAGGGAACAATTCCTTCCCAATATCCCATCTAACTCTGCCCTCTGGCAGTGGGAAACCATCTCCCCTTGTCCTGTCCCTCCATTTCCTGATGAGGGGTCCCTCTCCAGCTTTCCTGTAGCCCCTTCAGGTCCTTGAAGGGGCTGTGAGGTGTCCACACAACCTTCTCTTCTCCAGGCTGAACAGCCCCAGCTTTCTCAGCCTGTCTCTGCAGGGAAGGTGCTCCAGTCCCCTTAAAACTTTCTGGCCCATTCTGATGGATCCCGTTTACATTGGATCCTGCCTGCTCCTGTCTTCCATCCATCCTGGATGGATTTACATCTCTCAAGCACTGCAGCCAAAGCCAGGCTGCTCAAATCCAGCTGTTCCTGCCACAGGGCAAGATGGAAGGCTCGGAGACACCCAGCCCTGCCCAGGCAGGGACAATCAGCCCAGCATTTGCTTTTGCACCTCAGCTCCCTCCCACTTCTCCAACAGCTCCTTCTCCAGGCTGCTGCAAGCACCATGCCCACCTCCAGGCAGGATATTACCATTTCAGTCAGCCTGGGGCAGTTGGCCTGTTGAAAAGGGGATTAAAATCCCCCAAAGAAAACTCTCCTCTAGGAACTGGACTTCCAAATCCATTAAATGCATCTGCAAACCTCAGCCACAAACAGGAGCACAGTTTGAACTGCCCCCAGTATCCCACCTGCCCCATGTGGTGCTTGATCATAAAAAATTAGTAAACCTTTGGGAACTTGAACAAAAAACAATCGGCAAGGAACCCCCAAACTAAAATGGTCTCAGCACAGAACTCTGCTGCTCCAAACCTGCAGGAATGAGCAAGAAAGAACTATTTAACAATCCAGTATTCAAATCAGCTGGGTTTTGCTTCATTAACCCCTTATCTTTTGAAGCAAGCGGAGCTGGAGCTGTCTCCTCTTGGAGACATGAACTTGGAGCTAATGGCAGCAGGAGGCTTTGCCAGAGGCAATGGATAGAGGCAAAGTTTGGCACTGATTGGAATCGTCTTGTGCAGGAGCTTGTTTCACCCCAAGGAAGCAAAGTGGGAACCCCAGCTGCACCCAGTGGGGGTAGAAGCAGCCTGAGCCGCCTCCTCTAGGGCTGGATCATGGGAGTCATGCAGGGGCTGTGGCCCTGCCTGGGCTGTGACATTGCTGTCACAGTCCTCGTGCTCCTCAGGGCAGGTCGGGCTCTGCCTTCAGGCTGGCTTCCAAGTTGCTCATTGCCTCTTTAAAGCATAAACTGGGGCCAAAGGCAGCAGCAGCGGGGTCAAAAATGCTCTTCTGTGGCTGACCTGGCCCTAAAGGGAATAAAACCACGTTGGTCAGTCTGACAGACACCTCTGGCAGATCCTGTGTGACAAACTGGATTCAAGTGCCTGGTCAGAGCTGCTTCCCTTGCTCCTGTTGTCTAAAGGGCAGCAGGTTTTGGTATCCTCAAAATATTACCCTTGTACCCCTGTCCTGTTGCTCGTCTCGTTGTGCTTCAAACTCAGCTGAAGTGTGAAGCCTGAGGTGGATGGGATGAGAGTCTGGAGACAACCCAACAGGAGGAGCAGCAGGAGCTCCCTCTGGAGCTGGATCCCACTGCAGCTCTAGAGGGCAGAGTCCTTGAGTCTGATCCATGGAACTGCGCCCAACAAAGCCAAGCATTTGCCCAGTGCTGCGTGTGCCTCTGGCTGTTGGCTGCAGCTGCTTATGCCAGACTCTGCTTCCAGTCTGGGTACTAAGGAGGGTGCAATTCCTTGTGCAGTTGTCCTGCTGGGCACAGGGATGAGAGGCAAGTCCTTGTGGATAACCTGCTAATCCAGCCTGAGCCTCGAGGGATTGCAGGCTCCAGACACTTGTCCTCTGGAAATATCACTTGTTCAAGAAGTCAGGTACAAGGTTTTCACAAGTTTATCCCCCTGCTGCTTTGGCAGCATCAGTGATATTCTAGCATTGCACAAACAGTGAAAGAGCCTCTTGCTGGCCTTGATCAGTAGGGCTTTTCCTTCCCAGAACTGGAAAATCTGATGTGCTTCTCCTCTGGAGATCGAGAGCCTGGACTCACCCATTGGTTGCTCCCTGGCCTAACAAATGAGTCTGATTCCTACCACAGGAGGAATTTTTCACCCGAGGCTGGTCAAAAATGTTGCAGCCCAGCTGCAAACCAGAGACAGAGATTCCTGATAGCCCAGAGCTGCCCAGCATCCAAAGAAACCCCATTCCCACCGTGTTGCTTCCAAGAGCTCCACGAAGCTCAGACTGATGGAGCCTTTAAAAAAGCAAGCAGGGAAGCAACTTCTACAGCCTAACACTGTGTCTTGCATTTCTTAGTGGGTCTAGAGTTGGTTTGTTTTCAAAGGAAATATCTTTCTTGCTTCCATTTTATGTTTTCCAAGCTTTTCTTTTTAGATCTCGAATGGTAATGATCCTGTTCTTTCCCCTTTATATTCCTCATGTGTTGTTGGCCACCTAGATGCAGCAGATTGCGTCTTTTTTCACTTTTTATTTAATTTATGTGGCTACATTTTAAATAATCACCAGGTTGAAAAAGCTGTGTATTTTTCCTAAGCTGATCAATTCTGAAATATTGAAAGACTCAGAAAGAAAAAGAAAATAAAGAGTAAAATTGAAAGAAACTTCGCAATTCATCAGATGCTTCATTGTATTTCATAGTAACAACAAAATGGAAACTGAAATGCTGAGGATTCACTGGTTTTCCACACAAAACTAAAATGGGAGTGGGCATGATCTTGCATAGGATTGCAGAAAACCTCAAGATTTGGATTTAAACCTGCCTTGTGTTGCTTCAGAATGACAGATGTAGAGGTTTACCTGCAGCTCTAATGTGCTTTCCTTGCACTAAATCTTTCTGTGGCTGCAACCAGAGTTCCTAAGGAGAAGTTCTGATTTAGCTGGCACAGCAAAGGCAGCTTGAACCCTTGAGACACCCCTAAGGAAGGGATGTGTGGGCAGAACCTGTTATTACCTCACAAGAAGAGTAAATGCATGGCCTTCTCCAAGGAAAGAGCTCCGTGTCCATGGAGCCCTTCTGACCCAGCCTCAGATGAAGTCTGCAATCCTCACCCAAGTCGAGGGTGAGGGCTCAGTGTGAGGCCTCACTCGTAAGCCCTGACCCAAGAGGGAACTTTCTCCCATTCCTGACATTCTCACCTGCCCCAGAGCCTCTTTGGGCACTGAAAGCCCTGGGCAAGTGTCACTCGAAAACTGATGAGGTAAAGGAAATGCTGGTTCTTTACCTTCCTGCAGGGGGAGAAAGTGGTGTGGGGCTTCCTATTCTTCTTCATCTGCTGCCTGGCTGATCCCTGGATTCTCTTCAGTATCATCCTCATGATCCGTGGCTCTGGAGTGAAGAACTCTCCGTTTTGGCTTCAGGTGCAGGGTCTCCTCACCTTTCTGACGCGATTCATTGGCCAAGAAAAGCGTGAAGCCCTCGAAGTAATTCACCTGGATATAACCTGGTGGCAAGAGAAGGCAGCTCTCACTGCTTGTTGCTCAACTGCCAGGTCTGCAGCAGTGCGAGGTGTGAGCTGGCTTGACTGGAAACCAGGGACACTGCAGACCCCAGGGCTCAGGGATCACCAAACATTGCTGCTCTGTGCATCAGGGGCTTATCAAACGCCACACAGGGCACCTGAGCCTGCGCTTCCGTCTAGAGGTCCTGGGACCTGTGTTCCCTGGGAGAAAGCTCTGTCATGCCCAGTGTGGGAGTGTGGCTCCAGAGGGAGCTTCAGGAGAGGCCAGGACTCAAGTAATCCTGGCAGTACCAGGAATGCAGGCATTTCTCTGCCCCAGTCACTCTGGGGCAGCATCTCTTACCTTGTGTCAGCAAACCAACGACGTAAGGGAAGCACCCAACCTACGTGTCCTCACTCCCAGTCACTTACTCAGTCTTTTTAGGAAGGAGATCGTGTCCTGGTAGCCCTGGATATAATAGCGGTCCATGGCCTGCAGGGGGAGGTGGCAGTCAGGGCAGCTGGGCTGCTGCAGGGGGCTCGTGGCTCTGGCTATCTGGAGGAGCAGCTCACCTGACGTGTGGGAAACTGAAAAATGTGCTGTAAGCGGCAGATGTTCCTTTTTGAGATCTGTAAGATACAATCAGAGAGCTGGAAGGTCAAGAAGGCAGCTGGGCCGTCCTTGGGGCAGATGTCGTATTCGCCGGCGAAGGCAGAGATGGTGATGGTGGTGCGGGACACGAAGTTGGCTGTCCACATGGCCAGCTCCCCGTCCACGTAGCGCTAGGAGACAAAACAGGGAGCCCTGAGCCTTGCCCTGGGCAGAGAGAGCAGTGCTATTCACATGAGCAAACATGTGGGGCTTGTTCCCCACCCAGGCCCACACCAGGCTGAGCTTCTGGGGCTCCAGAGATCCCCTTGCAGGGAACAGCCCCACCCACTGCTCCCGTGCTCCAGGTCCACCCCTGATCCTCCCTTCCAGCCAAAGAACTACTGCAATCAAACCGGGAGGAAAGTGCAGCAGAAGGGAGCTGAGGCAACCCCAGGGACAGGGGAAGATGGACAATTTTGTGAGAAGCTCGGTCCTGTGTGCAGGGAGGTCAGATTTTGGGGCTCTGTTCTTCCCTGTGCAGACACTGTGGGAACACAGCCTCGAGCTATTGTGGTGGCAAACCCAGGCAGAAAAATCCTTAATGCCACCACTGGAGTGAGGTCAGAGGCTGGAGGGGCCCTGGGCCTGAGCTGGGACAGGGTCTCCAGAGCACAGAGCTACTCACCACCCCACGGTACGTTGGAGGGGAAACCCCAAAATACAGCGGGATGAAGCAGCTGCACGTCACGGCCTGTGGGTGAGATGGGAAGGACAGAGGTGAGCGAAGAGCCACGGAAACTGTTGCCTTTGGGAGTGGTGGCTCATCTGTGGATGCTAAAACAGGGCCCCACCAGGTGGGTTTTTGGGCTCCACTGAGTAATGTGCACCAGACCATGGCTGATAGCCACAGCCAGAGCAGAGAAGTAGGAAGGGAACCTGTGAGATGCCTCAATTTGCTCCCTGCATGTTCAGGATAACTCAGAGAGCAATCAGAAGGGCTGTTTTGTAGAAATTGTTTCAGCTTGTCTGGATTCAGAGAGTGGCAAGGGCAGAAAGCAGGGCATGGACTACAATGGACCTGGGCCTGTTAGGATAAGACAAGGGGTGATGGTTTGTAACTATGAGGGGGGAGATTTAGGTATTGGGAAGAAATTTTTTACCATGAGGTGGTGAGGCCCTGGCACAGGGTGCCCAGAGAAGCTGTGGCTGCCCCATCCCTGGAAGTGCCCAAGGCCAGGTTGGATGGGGCTTGAGACCAACCGGGGACAGTGGGAGGTGTCTCTGCCCGTGACAGGGGTGGGACTGGATGAGCTTTAAGGTCCCTTCCAACCCAAACCATTCTGGGATTTTGTGCTGTGGGACATGGCCAGGCAGCAAATGTCACACAGCTCCTCCCTCACGGGGTGCCTGTGGCTGCTCCCACCTGAATCAGGTCCTCCTTCGAGGCAAACTCGGACACTGTCACAGTTCTCCAGTCGTGCAGGCGGGTGAGGACAATGTGCAGCTTTCCAGACACCAGCTCGTGGGCATTCGGAGGCAGGAATTTTTGTAAGGCACTCCTTAAGAGTCTAAGCATCCTTCCTCCAGGGACCAGCCCCCAGAGAGAGGTTTTCACACCACTGAGGACATAGTCCCTCATCTCATCTAAAGTAAAGCAAAGCAAAGCAATCATTCTACATCCATTATATTGTTATTTATGTACAATTATGTGTTATTGATGTACTTTCTGAGCTGCACTTCCAGCTGGGAAAGGGGCATTTTATCCTGCTGCTAAATGCTCATATAGAGTCATTGTTTCATTAGAGCTGAATCTCCCATGAGTGGACCCAAATTTTCCAAGGACTTTCAGTATTGCAGGAGGCCGAGGTATTCTGTTTTCTTTTCCCATTTCTCTGCATTTCCTCCACAAGACATCCTAAAAGCTTT
>VZRV01010346.1:2447-16472 GCA_013398115.1 Falcunculus frontatus
CTCTCCCATTCTTATTATGGGAAAAAAACATCAAAACACAAAGCCAAACCTGGATAGCTATTACCTTGCTGGGAACGGGATGCTGCCTGAAAGGAGGAAGGGGCAGCATCTCCTGAGCTGATTTGGCAGGAGACATACACGACTTGTCTGGGTCGCCTGAGCTTTGAATGGGATGCAGGACATCACCTGCTTGTCATGGGGCAGGAGGAGGGTGTGTAGAGCAGGGTGTCTGGAGGAGTCAAGGACAAGTGGAGAAGCAGTATTACCTGGTTTGTAAAAATAGAAAACATGGAGAAATGTAGGGAGGGAGTTGAGGAGGGAGGAGTGGGGTTGACCATAGTCGATAACTGGGCTTAGTGTCAGCTACTCTTTATGTAAACTGCGGCAAAAGCAACCAGCAGTCTTTAGCAGGACTCATGTGGTGCTATCTGGGACCTGCACACTGCTGTGTGAACCAGGCCTGCACAAAAGCCCTCCATCATCTTCATTATGGCTTTTGTTTTATCTCTGACTCACAAATTATGGGCTCAGGATAAAAGGCAGCTAAGCCCATGATGTTACTGCCAAGACCCACACAGGAGTGCAGGGGCCAGATGAGCTGTGGTGGCAACGATCCGTCCTGGGGGACTTGCACTGGGCTGGGGGTGGGAGCCTGCTGGATCCCTCAGACCTGCAACCCTGCCTAGTGCTGGGGTGTGTGGAGCTGCGTCGGGAGGAGGGTGAATGTGTCAGAGTCATGTATGGGGGTCTGTGTGAGAGAGAAAGTCATATTGGTGTGTTTATATGTGAGGATGTGTTTGTGTGTGCATGCACGTACTGTTGATCTTTTGCAGTGTGAATCCATATATATATGTGACAGGGGGCAAGGGGGATGATGTCTGTGGAGAGATTAAAGAAGATCAATTAAGTTCTGGTTTATTTTAAAGTCTACAGTTCTGATGGGGATTGAGGTGGAGCCTTAGTTTTTCACACTTAAATAGTAATTGTATTTTAGTTACGCGGTGTTAAGACACCTGTTTTGAACCTCCACTAAGCCACTGAGGTAGTCCTGCAGACTACTCTGGAGCATGGGATAATGGATGCCATGTCCTGTTTTTTCTCTGTGCATGGGCACGGCTTGGGTAAGAACTCTACTGGCTCCTTGGGCAGAATCTCAACCCTGTTTCACTCTTTGGTGGTAGCAAGCAAAACTGCAAACAGATCCAGGGCCTTTCTAGAGATACTTCCAGGTCCATTCCTATAAAATTCCCTGAGCCTCAGCTCAGGAAAATATGTGTTGTGGAATGAACTTACATGGAGCACTGGCAGGACCCAGAGCACTCCAGCATTTTTTCACCTGAGCAGTATGTTATAGCATGGGTAAAGCAACCATGTAGATTACAGGTCTGGCTGTGAACACAGAGCTAAATAAATGACAAGCTCCTGGAGGGAAGAAATGAGGAGTAAGTTGGTCTGTGATGGTCATTGTGGTTGTGGTTGGTCACAGGAAAATAGCTGTAAAGGATGCCCCCAACTTTATTCCAGCACTTCCATAGGCACCCATTAACTGTTGAGACACTCACAGGATGGGACAAGCAGTATCTGCCTTACCTAGGCAGAAACATCACAGCTTTTGAGGGGAGTAGGTCAGAAGGTTGTTTCTTTCCTTGATTTCTGAGAATGAATGAAAGGCCAAATTTTGTCTGCCTGTTTATAAATCAGTGCAGAAGTTTAAGAACTAATGTGCTCAAGATTTGATGGTTACAACTACAGTGTTGCCCATCATCAATGTGTTACACACATTGTGCATACACATCAGTTACAGTTGGATTGCAATGAGGCTGTTCTGCATTCCCCATACAGCAAGCACATACACATGTAATTTAGCTCACAAAGGCTGTTCGCTGTGGTAAAACTCTCACCGCTGGTGATTCCTTGGGATATTGAGCAATGTGTTACATATGTGCATGCTTAGAGACAACCTGCCTGCGTGTTTTTGATGCCAAAGCATTCAGTCGGGTGTTTCCTCAGAAGTTTTATCTTTATGTTACCAAGACCACTGAAATCAACTGGAGTTTCTCTACTAGTTTCCGTGGCCAGGTTTTTAATGCCTATGGATTCTAGGTGAAAGCCTGGTCAGGACCATATCCCTTCAAAAGGCATGAGGAGCACCCAGCAACTTTCCACACTGGTGTTTATGCTGCAATTTGCTCCGTGTAGAAAGCACACCGGGAAACAGGCTGAGAACTCTCACTGTGCCCTGGTACAAATTTCTGCACGGCAACAGCAAACAAGCAGAATGAACTTACAAGGGGTACGAGAGCGGGACCCGTTTCTCGTCTTCTTTCACCTCTCTTTTCCTTCCTATAACCACGGCAGCCCTTACAGCCAAGGACGCGGAAAAGCTGTCAAGCATCTCCAGTCATTCGTCCTCCCTACCTGGGCCCGGCGTGGGTGGGCGCGGTGCGGCTCGGCTGCGCCGGCGGGGCTGGGGCTGCGGGGCCGCTCTTTGGGGCCGGGCCGGGCTGTGCGGCCGGCGGCCACCGGAGGGCACGATTCCCCGCCGGCCCTGCTGCGGCTCCAGGTGAGCCGCTCCCGCCGCGAGCAGAGCCAGGCGGGCACCCGCCGTGCTCCTGCGGCAGCCCGAGCCCCGTTAGGCTGGGTCACCCGAGTTTCGCGGCCGTGAGGTGCTGCCCGCCCGCTCCCGGGTCTGTTCGCTCGTGTTTCAGCGAGCCCGGAGTGTTGTTTCTCGCTGAGGTGGCCCCAAGCGGCCTCAGCGCCGCAGCCCACCCGGCGTACGGCCGTGCTGGGTCCTGGGGGTAGATCCGGCACACGGATCCTCCGCGGACCTAAGGACACTTCCTACGGGTGTGCTTCTAGCTGCCGGAGCTTTGACACTCCGTTCGGAAGCTCTGAAAAACAGATGGATAATACGGGGTTCCTCTAACGCGTCATTTTCATCGTCAAAATTACAACAATGACTATTATTTAATTTTTAAGATCCCTGTCATGTGGCCGTTCATGTAAAAGTCATAGCAGCTTGCTGCCGTAAAAGGATGTGACAGTCTTGTTCCCAGTGTTCCCAGTGTCCCCAGTGCGCGGCCGGTCCCGTCGCCCATCCTTCCAGCCTCTGAGCCGGCGGCAGGGAGCGCTGCGCCCTCCGAGCACGGCCTTCGGCATCTCCTGAACCCATCCTCCCCTCTTCCCAGCTCTCGATTCCACGCAAGGCCGAGAAGTACCTGTATCCTATTGGCAAACTAGCAATCCCACACAGGACACAGGTCTCCCAATAAATTAAGATCTGAAATTATTTGAGACACGTGGTTTTTTATAAAATCTTTATTCAGCTCCAGAAATAATTGGTGGCAGTGGATGGGGCTGTTTAAGCAAATCCTAAGTACCTCGGTGGAAGCCTGAGTGGTATCCTCTCATGTATCCTAGACAAGACCAGTCCTTCCCATCACAGGAGATCAGCATATCTAATGCTGTGGTGGAGCTCTGCCCCTAATTATGGCTCTGGGTCTTGTTTATGCAGTTTCACATCTGAATCTGAAAAGACTGCTTAGTAAAACAACCTTATCTACGCTCCAGGGGATAATAGTTATTTTTATTAATAATGGAGCTTATTGGCTATTTCAGCTCCTTTGATTTTTTTTTTCTTTTCCATCTCTTCCATCTTTCCTGAGCTATGTAAATACATTTTTTTCTTGTATTCTTCCTGCTCCCACACATTACTCAAATCTATATATTCAATTGTTCAGTACACTTGGGCCATGAAAACTCCATAAAATATCAGGCTCTTTTAGCCACAAATTCTTCTTTTTTCTTCCAAGGTGGGGGAGGGTGCACCTCCAGCACAGGTGTTGGATAAAGCATTCCACAAAGCCTTCTTCCTATGGGTGGACTCAAATTCCCTGCAGCTCAAGCAATTAGAATCAGAGGCATAGAGCCAGAATTTCAGTATGGAAGTGGGCTTTTACCCTGTTAGCCATGTCTGCAACCATGGGAAAGATCCGCCCTGTGCTTCCTACTATATGTGGTCTTCTTTCTTTAGGCTTTCAGGTGCTCTTGGAATCTCACAGATGAAGATGAATAGAAAGGTCATGTGAGAAGCAACCATAACTCATAATGAACATAGGTGGGCAGGAAAGTGTGGTGTGAGGGAGAGGGCATGAGAGGTCATCCCAACACACACATATGCTTTCCTGGGTGAAGGAAATGTTTTTGGGGTTTTTTTTGATTGGTAGGCTGTTTGAATGCCGGGTCTCCAAGCTGGAACCCATCCACCTTCTCCTCCTGGCCCTAGATCACACAAGGACTGACTGTAGCCATGCAGAGGAGGTGAGCTCAGAGGGGAAAGGTTCACAGAAATGAACACCTTTCTTATTCTTTCCACAGTTACCTTACTTCTAAGGACATCTGCTTAGAGCTAGAAAATCTTTCGAGGGAGCGGGGGTTTATTTCCATCTCTTCCAGGTTGTACTTCCTTTCAGAAAATGCAGTCATCATGGATCAAAGTTTACATATTCCTTTCTACATGGGGAGATTGTTATTGTTTTGGGCTATGGGCTATCAGCTATGGTGCCTAAAGATCTGCTATCCATCATTACTCCTCATTTTACAGCCCCAATCCCATTTTCTTTCCTCCAGAATATAGGGTGATGATTAGGTTACCTTGCTCACAAGGGACTGACCTGTCCATAGGTCCACATCCTGGTTTTATTTTCTGACCAGAGATCATATAGTAGGTCGACAATGAGGCTGATCTAGAGTACAAATCTTGGTTACCAAATTCAAAAGGCAATTTTCCAGAGAGGTAGTAGTTTATTGATAAATTAAAGTAAATTAGCACACATTCACTGTTCATATATCTGTGTCCATACTTAACTATTTATGAACTCTGACCTCCAAACAAACATCTGTATTTGTATTTATGCAAAATACTGTACTGCCTCTGCCTTGAAAAGTATCTATATCAAACATTCTCATGCCAAAATCTACTATCTGACCTTGCAGCACTAAAAATAGTTCATGTCAGAAGCAGAGAAATATTTGTTTCTCCTTTTAGAATGTTTGTGCTTACATTCATTAAGGACTTGGTCCAAAATCCTTTGATGTCAAGGAGACTGCTTCAGTGGGCTTTGGATCAAGTCTTAAAAAGGGTCAATTAAACTTTAAATAAAATAAAAATTATAATGGGTCCAGCCTAAAAGTATAAGAGATATGTAAGAAAGACTGCCTTTGGAGTAAAGCATCAGTCATTGTTCTCTAATATTCAGCTGAATTTATGGAATTTTTCATTATTAAAAAAATAATCCTTTTCAAGAAGGTTGTAATTAATTTTCAGTCTTCAAAACATCCACATTTTGCTGTGTAGTAGAAATATTGTTGCTGACCTAGTAAGTGCAAGGATGCTTTTAGCTCAGTAGGACATATATGGACTGGACCCTAAGCATTAAGATACGGCCCAGATTTACAAAGTCAGAGTAGAGACCTAGTTCCAAAATACTCTTCTGGCTCTAAAATATGTTCAGGTTTATGTCTCACTTCACATTTGAGCAATTGATGATGTTTTCTAACGTCTGATCTAATGTTAGGCTTTGTTTTCACACTTTTCCAAAGGACTAATGCAGCTTTTGGCAACAGCAGATGCTGTAATTAATTTAAAGGATGTGCAATGGAATATAACAAGGGCTTTAATTCAAAACAGTGAACTTCATACCTTCAGTTAGTAATCCTTTTCTCTACAACAATGAATGGTGTTTAGAGCATCCATTTTAATAAAAAAGAAACCAGCATTAAAGCAAGCTACAGTCTCACAGAGCTGGCTGCACTACTTCCTTGTGATCATTGTATCATTGTTTGAGTGATTTGAACGATGTATGTCTGCAGGAATTTTTGCTGAATCTGGATTATTTGACAGTAAAATGGTCATCATTACTTCCAAATAGATAGAAGTTTGATCAATTATATTTCAGTGCCTAACTGCTATATGCTATCTACAGTGACATTTATGATCTATTTTTGTTATCCCCAAATGGCCTTCAACCTAGCTGTTATCTGCCAACATGTTAAAGTCTTGGTCAGTGAAAATCCTTTAGTGTCTTGGAAAGATTCATGATGCTGTCTTTTGGCCAAAGTCCATTATGGGTAACTACAACTTTATCTACATTCAACGTTTGTAATTGAGTGGCTGTGGTATGGCACACTGTCATTTGGCTTAATTTCAATCAACTAAGATAACTCTCTGTATTTTCTTTCTTATAACACTGTGTCATGTTGCTGTAAAAAGTGAAACAGCTGCCACATTCTCCTTCTTGAGGATGCATCCCAGAATGGGCTGTTTCTTCCGAGAGAGCAACGTAGCCTCCAATTTGGCAGGTAAAATTGTGCAACACCAAATCCTTCCATCTGTGGTTTCATGTTGTCAGTTCATTGCAGGACCTAATAGTCTGGTCTAGATGTCAAACTATCTGATTTGTTAGTGTAGCTGGCAGGTTAACAGTCTAAGTCCTACCATTTCCTCACAGAATTCACTGTGGGTAGGAAATTTCATCCAAAAAAGAAGAAAAATAACCATCTTTAAAGATTAGATGCACTGTTGGGAAATTAAGTTCTTAATGCTAAATCAGATGTATGATAGGAAACACTTCATAATTGCTCACATTAAGGGTAAGGGGCCAACCCAAAGGCATATAGACAGGAGGAAAAAAGGCAATACAGTCACTCAGCTATTACTGCAAGAAACAGCCCTTCATATTCCCCCAGACCTAATGTATATCAGAAACAAGTTACACTGCTATACAGAGGTAGAAGATGCTTTTTCATTCCTGTGGTTATGGGAATGGGAGGCATTGTATTTCTTCACACAAGTCCCTCCAGAACTGTTCATTGAGTAAGAAAGGATTTCTGCTGCTCCTTAAATCATAGAAGTTAGCAAACTATTATATGACAAAAAGTTGCCATTAAACTTTACTCAAGAGCATTTGAAAATGACATGTGAAATCCGTGCTGGAATAGGTGCTACTGTAAGGGCATTGAAATTGAAGGGAATGGACTAGCAGCTCCTCAGTAACAGCTGTGGCACCACAAAGGATGCAGATAAGCATCACCCCATCCGCAATACAGATGCAGGAGAGCAGCGCCATGCAGGCATTAGTGGCATTATACACGGAGTGGAAAAAACCCACAGCAAATATAGGCTTGTGTTTTCCCTAGGTTTTCACTAAGAAACCTCCATGGTGTCACCTGCATTTCCACCATGGTCATTACCAATCTCTGTGTAGACTTTCTGTCATTTGAAAATGTATCACTGGATGTTTTCAGCGAAAGAAAATACTTTGGGCATAAAGCCTTCTCTTTTCATGTCTGAGGTCACACTGCATCTTTGGGGTGATATTTGGTGTTTATGTGCTATGGAAGTGATTCACAAATCCTCACAATAAATATTTCTAATGACCCATAGCTTCACAAGAACTGTGTTTTGTAAGGGGAAGCAGGATTGAAGTAGATGTCATTAGAACTTTTCCTTTGCTGTGTCCTTCCCAGATATCTAGCATGTCTTTCCAGCCTGAAGGCAAAAACCACTGGTCTTATACATCAAAATGCTCTCCAGTCAAATATTTGGCTTGTGCATTGGATCCTTCAAATAATTTGGCCAATGGTACGCTAAAGATTCATGTTTCTACTACTCTCAAAAACAAGATGAGAAATTTATCTGGTTTTGCTTTGGTTTTGTTTTGTTTTTTTTTGTTTGGGGGTTTGGTTTGGTTTTGTTTGGTTTGGTTTACGTATTTCAGGAGATATGCCTGCACATTTTAAATGTGAAAAATTCAGTGTGTTCTCATTATAGCTTTGGCAGAACTTATTTCTCTTCATGGGCAAAGCCCATGCTATTAACATCACAGAACTTCCTCAGCATAATGTGGTTCATATAGGTGTCCATAGGTATGGCAGTTGTGATCTGGGAGGGGATGAGGAAAGTATTCTGTTCCTGGATGTCTGAAACACAAAACAGTGAGAACTGACTTATGCTGTTGTCAAGCCAAGTACAGCTGACAGAATAAAGGTGCATGTTTCCAAATTTAATACCCTGGGGCTGGTAAAGGTGTTTGCAGCAATAGGACTTAAAGTCCATCTTACCAAGGATTTGTTTAGTAGTTCAAGCACAGTTATCAGTACTTCAGAGAAAGTTCCATTTGCTCATGATTAAAATTTGGGTTCTGTATGTCAAAGAGGCGGCACCTGATGAGGGCCTAAACTGTCGGTTTAATCATATTTGGCAGCATTCGCGATATCTGCAAAGAAAATTTAAACTGAGTCAGATGTAATATGAAATGAATTCCACGCGCCTTCATGTAAGGCAGAGAAAGATCTGAGATAGCCCATCATTTTACAGTCTCTCAATCATCTTTCCCTTTTTTTTTCTCCATTACTATTAGTCATCATACTACAACTTCTCTTGCATCTGATAGTTTGCAGAATTATGAGAGTCGATGATGTTGCAGAGTTACTGCAGTGTTCTAGCATATAATTAAAAAAATATTAAAATATATTAAAACACCTTTCTGCATAGTCATTTAATGCTCTTATATTTTGTATCATATACGATAATATTAACAACAAAAATGTGAACTACTTAAGATTGTAAGTAATCACAAATGTCCCCAGATGATGTTGCCGCGGCCTAAATATCTGATTCAGCTCAAAGTTATTCAAAAATAATTTTAAAATTACTCCTGTACTACGAAAATTTCCTGGCAACTCAATGACTCAGTTATGTACATTATTCAAAAAGACTTCATAGGAGCTTCGATGGCCAAAATCAGGTCCAAGAGCACCTTGAAACATCTGAAACACTTCAGCATTTGGATAATTACATACTTTTGGGGCCAACCCACATTTCTCTTTGGAAAATGTTTCCCCTGCATGGCTGCAGACAACAGATGGATCATATGATCTCTGCATTTGGAAAGATGGCATAATTCTGGCAGACTGTCAGTTAAGTGAAATAAGCTGATTTCAGATCCTCATTAAGAAAATATACAACCACACGGAGTGGACTGAGTGGCAGAAAGTGATGGCTGGCGCCAGCTTTAATAGAAAATATAGCACACTTGCAACATGAAATCTGCGGAGCTGTGGCTGGATCTAGCTCTATCAGGTTTTACATTCTTTTCCGAAAGAAATGTGTTCTGAAGGAGACATTCTTTGTAGTGCAAGGGGCTTCTGTTTGCCAGGAGGGAGGGGAGCAGAGCAGTGGAGGGTTAAAAGGCAAATTCAAAGAGCCACCAGGTCTAGGGCTGGAGCAGGGTGCCAAGGCTTTGTTGACTCTTCCCTTACACTGGCAAAAGTTTCTGTTTATTGAAACTTTTCTTTATATTTCTAGTGTCTTGGTATATTTTTTAGGGTGCTTTACCCAGAAACACCCCTTGGAGACAGCATGGCCCTTTCCCACTGCAGGGCACTGGGAGCAAGGCCCAATGCCTTTTTTACACACATTTCCCCATGGAAGCAGCCCTGCCAAGCCCCTAAGAGCTGAGTAGGAACCCCAGGACACTCTAAAATGTAGTATAGTTTCCCAGCAACGCTGGATATGAGCAATAATTTCACTGTAATCACTACTCACAGCTGATGAGTAAAGGGGTGCACACCTCCATTTCACCATCGAACACCAAAATAATGGCTCTAGCTTCAGGTCACAACTTTTGTTTCAGCAATGACGTCAGGTTCTTTATATGATATCTCATTTTGGCCACACAAAATGATGAACAATCATAAGTCATTGGTTTTCTGAAAGTCTTTGCTAAACTGCCTTTTAGTGAGATCAGAGACGTCATCTCTCCCACATGAACCTGAAAAGTTCAAGCAGTCATGGTGGTTGCTGTGGTATATCTATTCCTGTATCCTTTGTTCTATAGCCATCACTCTTCCCTCTGATAATGCTAAGTTTCAAAAGTTAGAATCATTAACAAGGCTAAAAACTGCATAGTAAGTAAACAATGCTAGAAATAAAAAGAAATATCAACATCTGAATTAACTCCTCTCAGTGCGTATGTTTATGTTGAAGACTCTCCATTCACAGATTTCCTCTTTGCTGTTTAGAAAATCATAAAATGTACTACTTGTCCTTGATCCCCTGTAAGGCCTGGAGCAAGAGAAGATGGAATTGGAACTCATGGGGACAGTCATTATCTTTCTTCTGCTTTCAGAGCTAAGGAGAGACAGTTAAACCAACAGGATACTCTTTATCTCTCTTTTTGAATTTATGGCAGAAGTATGACAAAAGCATGAACAGGCCTAGAATCTCAGTGCACCTGATTACTTGTTTGAAATAAAGTCATATGTGACAATAGTGAGGCCTGTCCTTCTGCAGTGCAACAACTCTGTGTGGGAGCCATTCGAAACCCCTCAGCATGGGAGGACGTGGTCTGAGGCACAATTGTGGCACTGAAGCTTTTGAGAGCAGTAAAAGCCACACTAAGATAATGTAATGGACACAACAATTTGAATATATTACAGTCTTTACAAGTGTATATTAATGTGGAAAACTGTACTACAGAAAATAACAATTACTCCCTTATTTTGACTTCTTTGAAGAAATAGGAATTTCAGGTATATAAGGACCATTGAACTGGACTGTAGCTGGTGATCAGCAGAGTGAATAGTAGCTGTGAAAAATTCAAGGGCTTAAAATTTAGTGCCAGACGGACAAAAAAGTAAACACTGAAACTAGGATAGAGAATGGGAAAAGCAAAATTTGGATGAAACACAGTTTTTAAAACAATATCTGAGCTTCACTTCTTAAAAAGCTAAAATTCTAGGCAATTGCAATTGAATGTTTTTATTCTGTTAATGCTTTTATTCTGGATATATTGCTGTGACAAATGTATATCTCAGTATCTAAAACAAGCGTTTTTTTGGAGCAGAGTTTAAGAGCAAATAATCCGTACTGATTATATTTAGAAAATTTTTAGAAAAAGCAAAAACTTATTGTACTACAAAAAGAGCATAACCAACACACCTATCCATCCTTGTAACTACTCTGTTGTATTAGTAGGAAAAGCTTGGCTGCCATTGTTGCAGATTAGTAGCATTCAAACCTAGTAAAACAACAAATTTCTGTGAAAACAGGGACTCAGTATGCACAGCAGTCATATTTTAAACTTCAGTATTTTAGCTATTTTTAATTAAAAAAGAAAAAGCCCACCAAAAATCAGAAGTCTAAGTTAATTGAAAGGACCAGTACGGTCATATAGAAAACCTCTTTGAGAAGAATCACCGATCACAAAAAGAAGTCAAAGCTACTTTTCCATTACTTTTGCTTAGTACCTCCATGACTTCAAAAACTAATTTATTTTAAAGTTTGTAAAAGGAAAAAAAGAAAAGTGTTGTTGGACTAAGACTTCACTTATCAAGTTTCATTCTAGAGGGAATTTTTATAGCTGAGTTATAAACCCTCCACACTTGAGTGTTTATAATGAAAATGCTGACAAATGCGATAATAAACACCAATCATGGGGCCATAGTAGCTGATCAGAGAGTGGTTGCAGAAGTTTGCAGTGCTATCATAATATTTTGTTCTGTTTCCAGCACTAATTTTCTTAAACCTCCTTTCAGGTTCAGCAGCTGTAAAGCAAGATCAATCTAACTAGAGATTGCAAAATCATTTGATTATTTATACTTCTCTTCGAAAGCTTCGAAATGTCTCTCAAATATGATTTCATTTAGTCTTATTTTTTTGGTTTACATGTCTGAATACTAATTGTAACATGATAGCTTCAAGGGAACTCAAATTTCTACTAAAAGTCAGTCTTCAGTGGCCAAAGAGAACATAAACAAACCAGCCTCAGACCAGGATCTAAAAATGGGTTATGATCAAACAGCTCTAAGGCTTTAAAAAGCCCCTTATTATCTTTTCCCAGAAGTAATTGACACTGTCAGTTTTTGTTCTTAATGCAGTGATAATGGGACTGTGCTTTGGGGAGACCGAGGAGCTGGACTCAGCCTTGGTGGCAGCAGGGATTCTGAGCAAGGGAAAGAAAGGCCTTTCACTCCAGTGGGTGAAATCCAAGCCTTGCTGAAGTTAGCAGTACTTTTGCACTCTGTTAGGGTCTGGGTTTTCCTGTCTTCCCAAGCCTGACAGGCCGTTGTGCTGTGCTGACTCCACAGACTAGAATGCAGCTCTCTTGGACTGAGACAAGGATTAGGGGAGAAAGGACCCAGCAAGAAGCTTGTCTGCAATGTTTCCGTAATTGGTTTATATTCTTACCAGATTAAGCTTCCAGGATTTTGACACATCCACAGAGGCTAAGGGATGGGTTAATGCGGCATCTTGCTGTTTCACTGAGCTCTTCATGGGTACAAGGACAGGCTTCAGTTTTAACATTGGTTCCTTGGAAAAAATTGCATTTAGCCTGCTTTTTTGGTAAATCTTCATCAGTTTTGGAAAAGCATGAAACAACAACCACAACAAAAAAACCCCCCATTTCATCAGGTTCTCAGGTCCTATAAATCAGTGTGTGGCCCAGGGGCAGCTCAAAATGCATCTTGGTATTTTATCTGGGCTATTTACATGTTGTGTTCATTGGCTTATATCACAACTGGATTTTTAATTCCTAATATTTTTAGTACCAGTGGCTCATATAAGAATGTTACTACTGTTTGTATTGCTGCAAAATTTCCAGTGATACATTAGAAATCAGGATTCATAATGCAAGATCCATTTGTATTTAAAAATAAAATGTAACATATTCTTTCTGCTTTTCTCTAGTCTCTAACACAAATATGAAAAAAACTTGGACCTTGAATAAATTCCAGTGTTTTGTTATTAAACCAAGAAGAGAAAAACAATAATTTTTTAATTATCTGTTACAGACATGTTTACATTATGAATCTCCTAACTTAAGACTCTACGTGCTATAGAGTTCTAATTTTATCCAATGACACAAGCAAGAAAATTTATGAAAAGTTATGTAATCATACTGTGAGAGATCATAGAGAAATAGTGGTAAGAAGTGAATATTAAATTGCATATTTCATTGTCCTTACAGAATTTGTCTTCATCATTTTGCTTGAGATGATGGTAACTAAAATGAGATTGGGTTATGCGAACAATTGTTGATTTTGGAACATTGTTCATTCGTAGTTCCTTTTCTCGTTTTATTTTTAGGAAAAAAAATAAAACAACCCCCAAAACAACACAAAACCATCTGAGGAGATGAAACCCCCCAGTTCCTAGAAAGGATCCAGCTGTGCTAACTATCCAACTGCCTCTTGGAAAAAAAAGCATTCTGACAAATGGAGAGCAGATGCAATGTGTGGAGTCAGGGAGGTCAACAAAAACAAGAAGAAAAAGAAACCAAGGAAACAAGTGAAAAGAGAAAGAATATTAGAGTATTAATATAGGATATTAGATCTCTCGTGATAATATTAAAGTGAATAGAATGAGGAAAAGAAGAATAATCACCACAGAGCTGACAAAACATGAGAGAAGAAATAAAAGAGACATGGGATCCTAGCTATACTAGCCTGAATCTGGGGTAAATCTTGATTTCACTAATATCACGGTAATTTTATATAGTGGAGATAAAAGCTGTCCTACGAAGCCATGCAGAACCATTGCCCTGAATGGGCTGTTTAATGCGAGTGGACCGGGCTTTGAGCCGGCTGGTTGCCTCCGGTCTGCTGCGAACACGGGGAGAAATCCAGGTCTTCCCCAGCAGCAGCGAAGGAAGGTGCCAGCAGCAGAGAGGAGTGGGGAGGGGAGAGGGAAGGGAGGGCAGAGACACATCAAGATGTGTCGGAGAGGCTTCTAGGGGAGACCCTGGGCCCCACTCCCAGCCCGCTCACGGCCCCCCCCCGCCGCTGCCGCTCTCCCGGCATCTCTCCCCTTTTCAGAGATGCCTGCGAGGCATCAGTAGGTAACGCTAAAAAGAGATCCCCGGGGGTGGACCCTGTCCCCATCCCCGGGGTATGCCCGCCTCGGGCTTCCCCCTTTCCTCCCGCACCGGCTTTTCAGAAAATATTTCGTTATTTTTATTCCTT